>SNQJ01S0000903.1:248962-283782 GCA_010110895.2 Picea sitchensis | reverse complement strand
TTTTCATTGTAAAGGAGAGCAAGCTTTGAGGGCCTCAAGAGCCTTCCATTGGAGAAAGAAGGGACCCAAGTCCCCTTTCTTCTTTGTGCCTTTGGATTTCATCAACAGATCAGCTTATACATTGGTGATATTGGTCCATTTGTATTTATTTTTCATTATTTCATATGCTCTTAGTTTTAATTAGTTTTAGTTTAATTCTTGTTAATAGCTTTGTTGTTTTTCTTTCTAACCTTTCCTTTCACAGTTGTCATGCCTAGCAGAGCCCAACTGGGCATGTAAGCACTCTTAATTTGCTCACCAAGTGATGAATTGGGTGAAAACAGCAGTGTTGTAAGCCCATAAGGAAGAACAAATGTCTGCTAATATAAACTTCTATGGGAAGGAAATTCCTATACCCATGGATCTTGTTCCTGTATGGAACAAATATGAAAATAAATGTGGAATTTGGAAATCTGTGGATGATAGATTTGCAAGAAAATTATGAATTTGAAATTGATGATAATATCTGATAATTTCTATATACCTATGATATAGGTGAGGTGAAAATGATCTGTCCAGGGAGGACATGTGAAGGCTATCAAGATGGAAATCATGAAAAATACTATCGTTGAGACAAGAGGACCCAGTGGTAAGACATGATCACCCTAGAATATGTTGTGTTGTGGTAACACAAGCCGAAGGGATGCCTCAGTTGAGAAAGTCTAAGGGATGCCTCAACTATAAGGCTCAATGAAGTATTTATAACTCTTCCTATGTGATAAATCCTTAGTAAGGAAAGATGGATCACCCAAGGGACTGTATAGAAGAGAAGGGGATGCCTGAGCCTAGGCTTGGAGGGTGAGTGACTGCAAGGAAGAGGAGAATATGATAATTATTATAAAATATTGATTGGGATCATGCACACAATGGGTATGTTAAGGAAAAACAATTATCCAAGATAACAAGCCAACCATGTGGATGCAAATCCATGAACTTCATAGATACGTTTTGTGCTATATTATGAAATTTTTCCTCTTGAATTTTGCAAAACACTAAGATGTTTTCACATGAAATTGTGATTAATATGCTTGTTGTCCAAAATTATTGAAGGTGGGTGACGAAGGCCAAGGGTCTGGAAAGGAACTGACCAAGAAAGGGGATCAATATTTATGAATAAACTGAATGACAAAGGCATGACAAGTGTTACTGAGAAAGAACAACGAGGACAATGTTCCTTTTTAAGGGGGAGGGGATTGTAAGACCCTTGTTTCCCCCAAATTGTAATTAATCATTAATTATGATCACCATTTTATGGAATGTGAACAATGTAAATGTAGTATTGTTTATATTTCACATAAATGAATGTGGGGGTGAATCCTTGAAGCACTAGCCATGATATCACTAGAGGAAAGAGTGAGGAAACTGTTGAGAGGGTTCATTATGTCAAAATGATCCAAATTCGCCTTGCTGAAATAATAAGCCTCATCCTAATTCCAAGGAAAAAAATTAGTTAATGAAAGAAGGAATTGTGTTTGAACAATCAACAACCCCCATGAATGGAAGCATGGAGAGTCTAGCTGAGGAGACACAAAATTGTCAGCTCGAAGTACCATAGAGTGAAGTTTTCTTGTAGGCTCTGACTGACCAGAGTTCCTTCTAAAAAAAGGAATGGGACAGGTCTAGAACCTCCCCAGGGGAAAAAGGAGAGGGCTTGCAAGATAAAGGATACCATTCATAAAAAGGAAGAGAGCGTGTGAGGATCTCCAGTGGATAAGAAGAAATAAATAATTAAGTTGTTATGGAAAATGGGAGAGAACACGGAAACAAATCTTGGAGATTTTGCAGAAAACATGACTTGAGCAGGAGGTCATGAACTTGATGTTGTGGGAGCATATGATAAACCTTTCAAAGGTTGTGACAGAGAAAGGATCTCTAAGAAATTTCAAAAGTTCCCTAGTGATATCAAGGCTTTGCACTGGGGTGGCCAAAGTGCTAAGAATGAATGCCTATGAGCCTACGGTTGGGTGGAAAGGTGAACACCCACAATCAATTGGTTGGTGATCGACTGTAATAGATAAGTATTTCATACACCCTATTTAATAGAATTGGAATGAGTGGTTGGATGTTTGTCCCTATGAAAAAAACTTGCAATGTATGATTAATATTATAAATTCTTATTGTCCTCTGATGAACCCCTGCATTTGAATGGTTTTTTTTTTTCTCTGCTTAGAGATAAGAGAACTATTAGACATGTGTCTTCGAATTAATTTAGGAATAATTTTATGGTTTCTGTGATTGGTTGGAAAATACTTAAGGGATTTTTCCCAAGGATGTATTTAGTAATGTAATAATCGGGGCATACTTAGTTGGAATGCTTCAGTCCTGTCGACCCCTCGAATTTAACTTTGTAGGTAACTAAAAGTTATATAGACGAAGGGTGATTCCTTCAAACTAGTTGTCCAAGTAACCGCGGGCTCATGTCCATGACCTTAATCAAATTTCTCTTGAGAGATAAGGGTGTAGTCCTTAGAACTTATCAAAAAACCCATATGACTAGGACCATGGAACCCAACACTACGCCCAATGGGAGTTAATCCTTCTAAGTCTGAGGGATTTGGGGCTCCAGAGCTCTAGTATGATGGAATCCTCATAACAACCAGATTGCATTGGAGGTGACCTATCAAACTGGTAACTTGATGGATGACCAATAGTTGGCAGTCAGTTACCCGTAATCATAGGATTCATCGCCTTGTTAAACCCTGATCCACTTCTCAGACATGAAGTAATGCAAGTCATATATTTGAAGGTACTCGATATCTCCCTTGACCATTGTTTATATGTCATGGTCAGTATGAAGTTGACCACTTTGGGAGAAGAGAGGCATTATAACACCAAGACCCCTAAATGTCGGACTCACAAGGTAATGTGGATTGTGGATCTAAGGATCCTTCAAGACCCCTATGGGTCATTTTATCGTGAGGACGTGTGTATCATGTCGAGAGAACATGGGGTCCATGCGTCGAGAAAAGGGGATGCCATGTGTGGTGGCCTTGTGACATTGTAAAGAGATGTCGGTAACATGAGGTAGGTGTCATGCATCTTTCCATCATGTTTCAGGTTGATAGGTGTCCCTCTAGGAGTGGTCGAACACTGAAACCTAGGGACCTTTGAGTTAGAGTCATGAGTCATTGATATGGGGAGTCCATTGAGGACCTCTACCAACCATCCTATCATTATTGGGATCTCTGTCTAAACCCCACTTCGGGTGATTCAGGATGCAAGGCATACAGTTTTCCCGAATGTCGAAGTTGTGAAGCGATGAGGATCATCGATCCGGGGATGCTTCGAGATCTCTCCTGACCATTGGATCTATACCTTTTTTAGCCTAGCATTGAACACTCTAGGAGAAAAAAGTAAATTACACATCCAAACCCATGAACTCCAAATTCACGAAGCAACGAAGGCCATAGATCTGGGGATCTATGTGGACCTATCTCGATCGTGGGATAAAATGTATTGGGAGTTTGCTGGCAGGAGTTCAAACTTCGGAGCTCCAGAAGATTTTGTAGGTAGGAGAGCCTGGAGGCTTACAGAGGATTTTAGTCCAGAGTGACATGGCACGCTGAAGTCACCTAGGGTGACATGGACCCATGTTCAACATGCCACATCTCACCTTGATTCATTCCTTTTACAAACCTTATATGCCAATTGGAACATGACACGTGTAACCCATTGTTGGGGACATGTGTCATCTCTACCCTATGCCACATATTAACACCCTGGCACAAGCTCGTTGGCCTAATAGTTGGTGGAATAACCCAAGGCACTAAGAGTTTGAGACTTAAAAAAACTTGGGAAGATGGGATGTTGGGGTTAGTTGGTCGAAGGCCCGGGCATACCTATCCATGTTTCTACATTTAACAAAACACCACGTGTAAGTATCAACCCTTCGAAAGTCTTGGTTTTGGGAATCCAGAGGATATGAGAATAGAGAAAAGGGTGTTTAGTGTTGAAGTGTCGAACATTGAAATCCCTTAATTTCAGTCGTTGTATTTAATAGTGGATGGATTTCCACCATAGATGCAGGAGCGCTGGGGAACTCTACGACTTCATAAAACTTCTTCTGAAACCACCCTCTAGTGGCATGTCATCACTAAAGGGTGAAAACCTTGGTCGATTTTGTGCCAGGAAGGATGGTGTGAATGAAGTGAACCCACATGGGTGCCACCTAGCCCTTGACCAATGATGCCAGAAGAGCTTCAGAAGGGCATAACTTTGAATCCAAAGCTCAAAATTAAGTATGGTAATAGTCGTTAGAAATATATTGACGAGAAGATGTTGATGGAGACCTCAGAAATAAGATTCGAGATAATTAATAAAATAAAAAAAATGTATGCCCCATCCCTTAAAAAGGTATTTAGGGGTCAGGTGTGTTATAGGCCATAAAAAATACGGGGACTTCTCTTGTTTTTTGTCTCTATTCTTTCTCAATCCTAATTATTAATTTTTTGAAACTATGGCACCCCAAATGAAAACACTTCCAAATATGGATACTCTATATTCCATAGGAATCCAAGATTTTGAAAATTTGGAGCAATATTTCTACCCATAGAAGCGACATATCAGAGCCCCCAGGAACATATATGGTTCTCTAAGGTTTATAATATTTTACCACTTGGAGGTTATGTTCAAACATTTCCTATGTTCCTTCCACTAGGATGCCAATGATTGATTAGTGTTATGGTGTGCATAGAACTCAACCATGAAGTCAGTGTTAATACTAACTCTGGGCTCCTTGAGTTTGTAATATTTTCTGACCTCCATTGGTAGGAAGACACCAACACATTGATCATTGACATCATTAAGAAATCACTTGTCGGCCTTGGTGTGGTTAATTATCCATTCCAAGGTTTATACACAAGGTAAAATCAGGGTTCTAGAGGCTACCATGTAGAAGGATGATAATTTGATATTTTCAAAGACATGTTCGTCCAAGAATCTTAATTTTGGGTCACTATGTGGAGTAATTCTGGGAAAATTATCATTGTGAATTTTGTTTATTAGTTCAATCTAGGTGGGCATAGGTAACTTGGTTTTCAATCTTGTATTTGTATCTTTGTAGAGTGGTGGTGGAGCTAACAGTTTCTTCTTCGACATTTTGATTACAAGATCTACCTTGGGCGTGAAATTCAATTCTCCAACAATAGTAGGACTAGAAGCCTCTCCAACCAATTCCTTCTTTCCCTTCAGCATCTTTGGTGACTAATGGGTCGTTGGTATTCGAGGAGGAATTTTTCCTTCAAAAGAGCTTAATTCAGTTCTCTATCTATCAAACACTACCAAAAGGAAAATATGTATCATAAAAAACAAATACCTAAGAGAGATAGAGTTTTCTGGCCTTTATCACTTACCAGTCCTCGAATAAGAGACAACATGACAACAGTTAGCTTGAAATATCACAACACTTGTTTCTTCAAGAATCCCTCACAACTTAAAACACTCAAATGTTCTATGCAAACAATGATAGAATGAAAAAAACCAAATCAAATTCAAATAGTTTTTATTTTCGTCGGTCCCATCCCTATTTACCATTGTCGAGTACAACAAAATCCTTATAGATCTTTGGGAATTAGTTATGTCATCATCGCCATGCACTGCAGTTAATGTGTTATGTAAATAAGTGGGACAAAAGAAACATTTAGTTAGTCTATCGACAATCTTGAATAGTGACGAGTTGGCATGCCACAGTTACTAAGATCAGGGATTGTGGATATGTTCCTTGCCTAAGGTTCATATTACTTATGGCAATGTTTATTCTTTGATCCTGGCGAACATGAGTGTTGGAATTCATGTTTGTGTGATTTTCATGGAGATTTTTAAAGATGTTGATGTGGAATTCAAATCATGCAAAGTGAAGTTCGAGGCCTCTCTCAGCTAATGTGGCCCTCTTTGATAGGTAAAATTACACATTGAAATGGATCATCGACGGTCTCGTTCATGTGTTGAAAATTGGAGTTTCTTGTTCTTGATTCATCAATGTTGATAAGATATTGGATTTTGGTGGTTGAAAACTCAAGTATCTTAATACAACTGCACTTATTTTGTATCGACGACCGAAGTAAAATCTGCTTCAGTGAGTTCAAACCTATACTATCTCTTTTGACATTTTTCATATAAATATATGGTACCTCAATGACCGAAGTGAAATGATCGTGATGATGTGGAGCTTGATGTGGAGTAAATGGCGTGTCTCAATTGATGTGGATTGAAAACATGAATTGATGACTTGGCCTACCTGGGTGATGTGGCAAGGTTTCATGGCATACAATAATTCTATAGTTAATGACGTGTCAATTCTGATGTGGCTAACAAAGTGGAAAATATGAATATCCACGTGATCAATGATATCTTAAAAATGATGTGGAAAATGATTACATGTCTTCTCCTTACTTCATAATTGAGTTGAATTCAACCTTAAGGAATAAATGGTTAGGATGGTCTTCTCATTAGAATCAGGTGACCTTGATTTGGAGGAAAAGTTCACTTATCAACGTCGGGGCTTGGCTTGCCCTAAGATGATTTTGTGATGTTTGAAGCTGGGCATCGATGGGCGATGCTCATCAACATCGATGAATTCATTTTCTCCCATAGCATATTAGCATCAACTACAAGTTGTCACGAGTGATTCCGGATGTTTATCAGGGTCGGTTCTCTTAAGAGGTGACTGTCAAGCATTTATAAAAGTCAAGTATTTTCAGGATTTTCAATAATCTTTGAAAATATTAAGTGTTGAGGACCCCTTTTTTCAACATCTAAACAATCTAGACTTATCTCTCTTCTAGTGACAATTCAAATTAAGACTAGGACTTGACCAAAATGAGTAGAAAACAAAAGAAAACTTTGAAACAAGTCAAGACCATGAGAGAATGGAAGTATAAGGATGAAATTAAAGAAAAGTGGCACCCCAAAATTTCATGAATTATTGAGGGTGTGTTGAGGGGTCTAAATTCCCTTTAAATCAATAGTAAGAATCACGTTGAAAGATCAGGCCCAATTAGACTCTTCTCTGTTTAAAGTAGTGTGACTCACAAGATTGATTGTCTGGCAAGTTTTGATGGGAATTTAAATGTTGTTTTGGAAAGTTTCCTTTCTAGCTGTGTATCTCTTTTCAAAATTTTGATCTTTAATATTCAAACATGATAGAAATATAAATAAGTTAGATGACTAAATCTAAAGAAAACCAGGCCCATTATAACCTACTACTAGCAGTATATAAAGAATACATGAGACTAAATAATATCAACAGTAATAATTTCATTAGTCAAGTTACCAGAATTGTTTAAGAAAGAGAGAAACAATTACACACAAATCGCATGTAAAGACAAATGAAACAGAATTAATTATGCATATTGTTCGCATGTAATACGTTAAACACCATCATATATGAACCAACATTCATTTAGAAACCATAATCATTCAATATAACTTAAAATAATCATAATATTACTAAGATGACTGTAGATGATAATTTTTTGCAGAACAATCCACAGATTGAGTTTTATCCACGAGTTTGGAAGAAATCTGTCTCTAAATATGTAGGATATTCAATATTAAACTTCAAAATAATTCTCTCTCTAACTCTCCATTTCTTACAAAAACCATCGATCCTTCAAAATGAGTTCGATGTCCTTATTTATAAAAATTAGACATACTAAAAATAGCTTAAAAGTTACTTAGAGTAAACAAAAGAATCAGTAGAGTGGAATCACCCATGTGTAATCTCCTAGTACACTTCCCTTCATCTCAACAAGTTTGCTTGATCATATTCAGAACATTGGGCGAAAATATCTTTGCAAGTATGGAGGTATGGAAATCGATGTTATTCCATTGGTGCGCTAATCTCATATTTCATATCCATTAATTGAGGTTTAAACTGATTCATTTCATCACTCAAGTATCACAAGATTGTCGATGCTCCTATTATTCCATCAACAAACATTGTCATTTGTCCCTTTTCCAAAGTTTTAATTTCAAGAACATCGACTTCAAAATTTTGATCCTATTCCTCAAGCTTCTTGATTGTGTTGTCAAGGTCCACAAATTCTTTGGGCATACCAAATTCAAGGAGTTGAATATCTTTCATTCTCTGGTTTATATTTTCTTAATTTCTAAGACATTCCTCACATTTGTCTTGCATCGTTTCCTATGGTTCTTCCACTAGATGTGTCGAATAGCCTCATGCCTTTTGGAATATTGTTAATTTTCCATCCATACGAATCATGATTCCATGATCCTCTTCATCCCAATACTTATGGATTTCTTTGATATATTAAATATATAGAATAGCCTTGTGATATCTCTCGAACCATCTCATCATGTCTTTGTGTGCTATAATCTCAAAAAAGTCTCTTCCTGATATCACACAACCTAATCCATAAAGACTCCCCTTTCAAATTTAAATTGGTTGTGGAATTATTTGAACTCATCCCTTATGAAAACGATCGCATGTGTGGTATATTGATAATATTCGACTTGATATCTGAGATGCACAATTTCTACCCTCATGGAATCTACTTCGATATCATCTTCTCTCACCCCATAGATAGTAGAACTAAATATGGATACTAGAAATTCACTTACTTTGGACTTTCTAACATCCAACAAGGTTTCTTCCATAATCATCACAACACTATCTAGAGTAATCATCCTCCTCTTGCTAGTTCTCTTAACCACCACCTACCTCTTTCTATCATATTCTATAGCTTGGACATCAGCCACCTCATCATCAAGTTCTGGAATTGGTTGGTCACCCGAGGAGAGGGAATTTACTAGACTACCTGGAGTATTCAAGGATTGGTTCCTTACCTTTATCTTCCACTAGTATTCGGTTATTGGCATTTGCCTCATCTTCGTGTGTAGCACACTTTTTGTCCAAGGAGATAGAATTTTTCTTAGGACTAGTTGTTGGTTTGATCTCAGCATCTTTAAGAATTTCTTATTTTCTCCGAGTGTCAGTGGTACTTTTAATTGCATCCTTTGCTTTCTATCAATGAGGGTGATGCCATGCCTTTGGGGGAAGGCGTTGGTGACTCCTTTGTGTCTTTTCAAGTATCTTTGTCAACATTTTTCTCTTCATGCACCTCACTTATAATTGTGTCATATCCAAATTTATTTGTATCATATGAGTGTTCTTCACTCCCTCCTCTCTCTGGGGTATTTTCATGTTATTTGTCTCATTTTTATCATCCCCGTCATCCTCTTATTCATTTGGGATATTTTACTTTGTGATTGAACCTGCCCTATTACCTTCATACCTCTCTTATTTGTCTTCTTGGCCACCATACCCATCATTCTAAGGCTGTGAATCATGTTCCAAGGGAGTGGTGACATTCTTAATTGTATCCAGACCCATTTACACATCCATAGGTTGCATTCCTTGGGGTGGTTCGATGTCCTACATTTCTGTAGAAACTTCATTAACGATGGGAACTACTAGAGTGTTGATATCCTCATTGTCATCATTATAGAGTGTAATTAGATCATCTATTATTGGTGCCACTACAACTAGGCCTAGTGTAATTGTCAATGGTTCGGTTGTTAATCCAAGTCTTGATTGTTGTACTTGTACCTACTTCACATATATTTGTTCATTGTTTCCCTCAAGTGAAGTTTCTCTTTGGTGTGTTAGTTCCCCTTCTCCCATATGTATCACTAGATTTATCATTGGTGGCCCTAATACTTGAATGGTAGGATATCCTCCATGCTCATGAAATAATCTTTCGACTTCGTCTAAGAGCCTTAGAGTTTCATCTATTCTTTTTTATTGCTCTGAATTTTCATTTTGTGCATGTATAGTGTTGAGACCTAAGTTTGCACCCCTTCTCCTCCTCTCTCATTTATGTATGATTTCATCAAAATCATTCCTCTTCTGGTTTCTCAAGTCGGTTTCTCATTACTAAATGACTCAGTTTGTTTATCATTATCTTTCTTGATTGATTCTTTGCACCAAGTATTTTTGTTTTCTTGAAATACAATTGCATGTCGTGGTTTGGGTTCGAAATATTTTTCATCATGTTTACCATCGATTGAGCATGCAACAGGTTGACCAAGTCCTTTTTATTCACAGGCAACATCTAAAAGAAAAATGCAACAATTCAGAGCAATGGATTTCAGGCTTAGATTGTGAGTAAACAAATAGGTTAAATTTTCGATGGTGGAGATCCAACAATCAATTAAGATCAATGAATCTCGTGCATTTAGGGTTTCAAAATCGCACGAGGTTTAAAAAAAAGCATATTAATTTTTACTCTGGAACGTTGTCACTTCGGGATATTTCAACTCAAAACAAGCGTGAACCTCCGAAGTATCGGAGCCCCGAAGTGCCGGAACACCGAATTGCCACGTCACTTTGTGAGTTCAATTATTCAAGAGATATTCATATGCTACATTCAAGTAGCCCCGAAGTGTCGGATCCCCAAAGTGCCAAAGCCCCAAACTTCCATGTCACTCTGAGAGATTGTCACTCTAGGAGATTTCAATCCAGAACAAGGAAAAATATCCAAAGTGCCAGAGCCCCTTTCTCAAAAGTTCTTCTTCAGTTGACGTGTCATATGACACATGTTGGTTGATTCTAGATGACATGTGGTACTCATTTCATGAATTTTGTCTATGTCATCCATGTTATTTCAGGTGACACATGTCACTCTCATTTCATGACACATCATCGATTGTGACGACATGTTTCCATGTCACTATGGGATATTTCAATCCAGAGAAAACATAGTTCCCCAAAGCTCTGGAGCTCCGAAGTGTCGGAGCTCCAACCTGCCACATAACTCTGGGAGATCAGTCATTCAAGAGATATTCATACTCTATAGTGCAAATATTCTTAACACTGAAGTGTCGATGACACGTTGCATTAGTTTGTCGATGACACGCAACACTCATTTCATGCACCTTTGGTTACATCATCTACTCTATTTCAGGTGACACATATCACTCTTCTTTTTATGACACATCATTGAATATGACATCATGAAGCCATGTCACTGTGGGAGATTGTCCTCTGGGAGATTCTCAAAATCTACAGTCAAAAGCTCCTGAACGCCAAAGAGTCGGTGTCCCGAAGTCTCGAAATATTTAATGATAAAGATAATATCGGGTTAATTAGAAAAAAGTGTTGGTTAATGACTTCACAAGTTTGGTCATTCGAGAGATATTCATAATGTACAGTCAAAATATCCTGAATGCCAAATTTTTGAAGTGGATTATCCTCATTAATTGCATGTTTTAAAGTTTTTAAATGATGCGAAACGAAGGGAACATCGAGCTAGTCTACAGCATGATATTGCTCATCTAGAAACAACTCGATGATAGTCGATAGGTACAAAAATGAAGCTTCAGATGCGAACCCTACAACACCACAACCCATAATTTGAGAATTTGTACTCCATACTCTAAAAGAAGCACTGGAAGACTTGCCTCTTCCTAAAGTAGATAATATGAAGAAGAATGTTGCCAACACATCTAGTTATCTCCCAGTGGCCCCTGACAGTGCACATGTACAGTTGTACTCAACTCATAATCCAGTTCTATCATTCCTATTTAGTTATGTCAAATACTCAGTTCGATTCAACATATGCATCAGTTTGGTTTATGATTAGCAACATTTTTAGTTATTTAAGTTCAAGAAACTTTTAGATTAAGGCATCATAAGTGGCCATTTGTGTGTGATATGAACCATTTCTTTTTTATTAAGTCAAGATCGAAGTATACCCTAATATACTCCAATATTTTTTTTAGCTAAGTTAATAAGTTGTTTTACAATTGGTAGTGTAGAGTTCAGCCTCAGTCCCAGATGGACGAGAGCCTCTGCAACTTTGATAAATATGCAGTTTTTATATGTTTTGAGGGTTTAGTTTTTGGGGAATGAAGATCAATACATCAGTTGGTTGAACTTGTTCTATGCATGGATTAAATCTCTCTAACTGGTGAATATACTTTTGATGACAATGTTTTTGTCCAAATCTTCATGTGTTTTTTATCTTATCTTGAATGCAGTTTTTTATCTGTGCAAAGTACATTTAATTTCCTTCAACTATTGTATAACTTATCTTTACTAATATGCAACCTATAAAAAAACTAATGATTTGGTGAAGATTTGTTTTTATTGCAACATGTAGGAGAAATCGTGTTTTTGATACATGTTTAATGTCTTGAAATGATATTTTAAGTATTAAACTTCTTGCAGCAGATTATTCATTGAGTGGTTTGTTGTTTCCATTTATTTTTGCCTCTATTATTTCACTAGTTTGTCATTTGTGTGCCATCATCCAAGGGGAAACCTCATATATATCATTTTTACAACCCACCCATGCTCTTTTCTTAGTAAAACCAACCCTCTAACTAACCAAAAAAATTAAAAAACCAATCATTCTAAACTTGAGGTGACCTAGCTCTGCCCTTTAGCAGTTAGGTGCAGAATTTAGGACAAACATCTTCTAGCACCATTGTCGGGGAATGGAGTAGTGAGATATCTTTCCTTGGGACAAAGACAATGATCAAATGTGATTTTTTATGGTGAAAAAATATCAAACACATTCAGACTGCCATCTTTCACCTGATGACTCCACTGAGTAAACTTCAGAAAACGAAATATTGGCTCCCAGAAAAGGACTCAAGAGATCCAAATCTGAGCACATCAAAGACACTAAGGATCATCCCAACCCTGAGAAGGACATATTAATCTATGACCCAGAAAGAAAACTAATAAAATCCACCTTAGCCCAGAGATATCCCTCATCCCTCAAGGGTAAATTTGCACCCAAAGAGTCCACTTTTCTTCATTATCACAAGCAGCTTGAATTTTATAGCCCTGAGAATCATAATTCCAAGGAATATTATATTATTTCAACCCCTTCCTCCACTTCATCATCTAGTCCAACATCCACACCTGCATCTCCAATAAATCTTCAAATTCCTATTTCCCAAACAATGGTTGTTAACAATATGGATGCCATAATTGCTACCAGATATGAACCCCTAGTGTTTCCTGTAGGATTACATGAACTCCTAGCCACAAATTACATGAAATATTTACCAAGATATAATGGGGAAGGGGATGTCATAGCTGAGGAACATATGATATCCTTCTGCAACTTTGTAGACAACTTCAATACAATATTGACTATGTAGATGTGTGGATGAGGTTGTTTGTACAAAGCCTTAACGGGGAAGTTAGGAAATGGTTTCAGGATCTCCCTCCAACCTTCATTACAGATATCGATGTGTTAGATGAATCATTCATAAATAAATGGAGAGATAGAAGATATTATATGTATTACATCATTGAGTTTGGGGCCCTTAAGAGAAAGAATGGTGAGTCTATTTCAGACTTTACCAAGAGATTCAATAAGATGTGTGGTATAATCCCAGATGAGATAAAACCAACTGAAGCCTCTTCCAAGATCAATTATGCCAATACCTTTGATGCAGATATCTCCCTTCTGTTGAGGGAGAGAATATACACCACCTTGTTTTCCATGCAAGAAGAAACCATTGACGTTGAATCCAACATCTTGGCATCAGACATGTTAAAGACTATATATGATAAAGGCAAGAAGAAATAGAGAGAGGATTCCCTTACTTCCTATAACTCAACCACATTTGATCTAAACTTGATGAAATGACCAAAAATTTGAAGGATTTGACATCTGAAATAGCTAACATGAAATGAGAATCTAAACAACCAAACAAAGATTTTCAAAGGGTTGGTAACAAAAATCCAAACTAGTTTAGAAGGTTGAATGATACCCCTCAGATAGTGTAGAGAGAGAGGAGGAATGATGATGATAAAAGAGTATTACCTCCTTTCCAAAACAATCATATTGAGGAGATGGATGTAGATAATTATGTTGTGGATGATGTTGTTGTACTTTTCAATGAAACATTTTTTTACACTAGTCACTTAACGCAACGGGATTATGAGGTAGCACAATTGTCAAATCAGTTTGATATTGAGATAAGGGAAGAGGGAGTTATTCAAGGCCAACCCCAAAATAAATATGACTTGAGGCCTAAAACAAGAACTCCTAAAGCCACCACCTATGATCATAATAGTAAAACAAAAGTTCCTCCCAAGCCAAATCCAAGAAAGGGTGCATTGGCTAAACCTCACCAGGCTCCTCCTTTTAAACTTTTTTTCCTTGAAGTAAAGGAAGTTGATAGGAAAAAATCATCTTTCATCCTAGAGAATAATTTTAGCAAGATCAAGATCCTTGTACCTTTGTCACAATTGCTGAGAAATGATCCTTTCAAACAAGCCATTATGAAATTTTTGCAACCACCTACTTCTTTTGTAACTTCTGATGTAATTATTCTGCAGGATGAGAACCCATCCATTACTTCAGGCCCAAACATTGAGGATGGATATAATGCTTCTCCACCTTTCTAAATATCTTTAAATGTCCATGAAAAGATCCTACATAACTGTCTCATGGAATCATGGGTCTCACACAATTTCATGCCTAAAGTTGTTATGGAGGAACTAGGTATGGAGATCACCAAGACATACCAAGACCTTTACTCCTTTGAATCCAAAAAGGTCAAATGTTTTGGATTAATAAAATATCTTGTGGTTTCTTTGGCATAGTTTCCCATGAAGAGTGTAGTGATGGACATCATGGTGGCTGACATTCCCCCCAAGTTTGGCATGCTTTTGTCTAGGATGTGGGCCAAGAAGGTTGGAGGATCATTACAAATGGACCTCACATGAAATATCCCTAGGTCGAACCCAACTGTAATGTAAATGAAAATGTACTTAAGCTGGTGAGTTGTTTGATATCATTTTGTATGCACATTTCATGGCATAGTGCGTGCTTGTACTATGCAGTAAAATGATGAAGTGTGCACATTCCTGAATACCGCGCACAACAACTTGAGTGCACACAATTTTGAGGCCAGGGAGCCTTTTGTGTATATGATGTGTTTTATAGGCTGGTGAGCCAGTTATTATAAACTAAGATTCTTATGTTTTGATTAGGTCAGAGAGCCTAGATGTTAAAGTCCAGTGCACCTATTTTTGTATATGTCTCATCATTAATATAAAATACATCATTGCGTGCAGACCGACCACGATAAAAGAGTATGGGGAACTAAAATCCACTAGTTATGGAAAGGGTGGGGCTAAAATTTAAGGAAAAGGGCTAAGCTAGGAATCTTAATCCAAAAAGGAATATTATATTAATATTTTTTAAATCATAAAGTATGGATAATTATTTTATCCTAAGTTCTAAAGTTGGGGACAAGTGAGCCAAAGCAGCTCCCAACATGATAAGTGTCAAGTTGGGGACATGCATACATATTGTTGGGACTTAGTTCATTTTTCCATCTTTTTCCATCATTATATCCATCATTCCTTCCATCATTGATTCATCTAGTCAATCATCCATGAGCATGCACACACCCATTGAGTTATCCTTCATATCTTCATGACTGTATCTAAACCTGTGTCCATATCCATTCTCTGTTCATGTATCTGGTTAGCTTGGGAGATGGACTGGAGAAGCGGGTTGTCAGGCCCATGGGATATTGAAGAGGCGGGTTGTCAGATCCGTGAGAAATTCTCTGGGTGAGAGAATTGTTGGGAATTGATTTCTTGAAGGTGCTAAACTACATCTACAATTCTCTGATACTTCATGTCCGGCCTGTTGCTGAAGCCTAGAAAGGAAGTGGGGCAGCCGAAAAACTGTTGAGCAAAGAAGGGGAACACTTCCTGGGTGGGACATGCATGTGGGGAATGAGGGATTGTAGGTTGTTAGTTTGAGTTGGCACCTGAGATAGAATCTTTCCTGTTGTCTATGAGCCTTTAGCCTGGCTAGGAATCCCTTTACCTGGGTGGAGTTTAGTCCCAGCTTGAGGGTGACTCATTGTTGAGAGTGATGAATAGTGTGGTATAAGGATGGGAGGTTCGTGGAAGGTTTGCACACAGTTGGTGACATTCTTACCAAGATAAGTGTCAATTGTGTGATAAATTTACATGCTGCATTGTTATTTACGTGCTTATTTTTATGGGTTATCATATGTGCGGTTATAACTGTGTTTGTTTTTATGGGTATTTTCTGTATATGCTGCATGTATATGTTTATTGTTATTTCAATGTGAATTCATGCATTTACAGATGTATTTGGTTGTTTACGTTATATATATATATATATATATATATATATATATGTATATGTATGTATATGTATATGTTTCCGCAAGATTTATGTGTGTATAATTTTAATTGCATGCATTTCGAAAAAATTTGTGTGGCATAGCTTAGTTGGATGTTGGGTATGTTACAGTATGTTCCGCAGAGAGAATAGTAAGAGTTATCTCATGTAGCATGACCTGTCCATGGGTGGTCTAGGATGTTACAATATGGTATCAGAGCTTCAGTTTTCAACGCTGAGCCTAGATGGGTCGAACAAGTTGAGTTGAAGAGAAATTTCACAGAGAATCTATTTCGAAGTGGCCAAATTTCGAGTTGCAGTGTGCCCATGATAAATTTTAGAAACAAAGACGTGGAATTGGAAAAAACCCCAATTTATGTTGTTAAATTCATGAGAAAATTGAGAAATTCGTCCATGTAGTGAGATATTATTGATTTAATACATATTCTATCAAATTTAGACTGAGAATTAGTCGAATTTGAAGTTACAGTGAAGCCATGTCAGTTGCAGAGCATTTTGTAATTAAAATTCACAATTCGTGAATTGATTTTTGGTAAATTCATTCCAGAAATGTCAACCCACAATGATTTGTTGTTGCAGAGGTTGAATGGGTGTTATCGGGGTGAAATTGAGAAAATTTCATAGTTGCAGAATGTCTATATTAAATTGGGAAAAGTTCAGAAAATCCCCAATTTTTGTAGCGAAATTCACGAGGAATTGATGCACATAAAAATGAATGTGCATAGGTGGACGCACTAAAAATGTAGGATGCGCAATAAAAGGCTTATGATATGTAAAAATTGAGTGTCACGCATAAAAATGTTGGTGTGTTGGTGCACACGCTAAATTTTGGCACCACGCGGAAAATTTTTGGCATGCTAGTGTGCGCGCTAAATTTTGGCACCACGCAGAAAAATGTTGGCGTACTGGTGCACGCGCTAAATTTTGGCACCACGCCGAAAAATAGTGGCGTGCTGGTGCGCATGCTAAATTTCAGTGTCACGTGGAAAAATGTTGTTGTGTGGGTGCACACACTAAATTTAACATTGCGCAATGTGCATACGCATAAAAGGTGCACGCGGTGCACACACATATAATAATGGTGCACGTGGAGTGTGCAAATAAACTTTGTTGCTTCAAGTGAAATGTGGGTATATGTTGTCACACGATAGTTTAGTTAATGGTGCACGCAGAGTATTGGTGTGCAGTGGAGGCATACTAAACTTTGGCATGGTACAACACATAGAGTTAAATGCACGTGGAATGTCAGTGCACGATACAAAACTGCATGCAACAGGTAATAGTGCAAGAACCAAAATTGGGCGCAGTGGATATTGGCGCGTGACATAAAAGTAGTGCATGCAAATTATTGGCGCGACAGAGAAGTGATACACAATGGTTTTAAAGTACGCGAAGCATGATTTACCTTGTGTTGTTGCTGCGCATGGTAAATATAGATTATAGGTTGAAATTTGTGCACGCAAAGTTGTTTTAAGGGTGAACAACAACATAAAACCAATGATTTTTTGTGATGTTTTATATCATTTGAACGTCATCTTTTTGTAGTGCATTTTTTAGGCCCTTAAGAGCGTTTTTAGGCACTCGAAAACCATGAGAATAGAGTGTGCCAAGGCACACTCTATCTTTGCAACTCAAATAAAAGAGCTCAGAGAGAGATTTCTAATGGTGTAAACCATTCGTCAAACGGAGCTTTTATGAGAAAGTTACAACAAAAACAATGGAGGGTAAATTTTAAGACCCACTTAACTTCAAAGAGCCATTAATTTCTTCTCCAGAATCATATTGAGGTGAAAGAGTAGTCAATATAAATATATTGAAACATATAAGACATTCCAAGAGCTGAGTTAAGTTTATGAGCATGTTAAAAGTGTTTAATATGGCAAATAAGGTACCTGTAGCATACTAGTTACAATATGGTATTTTGGCCTAGAACTTCAGTAGGATGTAAATAGCAGCCCAGAACCCAAAAAGAGAAGAAACTTGGACAGTGTGTCCATAATATGTATATGAGGAAACCCAATTGAGTTCCTATGAAAATTTCAATGGAGTAGGTGCAAAAATGCATATTTACAATGCAAAGTTGCGCCAAGTTGAAAAATGAACAACAAAATTAATGGGCAATTTTTAAATAGCCATAACTTTCTGATCAAGACTCGGAATTGAGCATGGGAGTAGGCATTGGAAAGGTATTGGAAATTGGAATCTAAATATCCACCTATAAAATTGATCTAGGCATTCAAATTTCGAACAAATCAAAAGAAATAATTCTGATATATTATTGAACTAAAATGGTTCATATTTTTCATGAAATTGTTGAAACAATTAGCCTGACAAAGTTTGGTTGGATTCACATTTTGCAGAGTTAAAAACAACTAGATCAGACCAAGATCAACACATATTAAATAGGAATGGAAGAGGCACAAGGGACTTATATTCTAGAGGATGAGATTAGAGGGATGGATGTCCATTTGGGCATTGAAGGAACAAACTCCAATGGACATGGAGAAGGAAGGGATGAAAACATGAATATGGCAGAGACCATTAAAAAATTGCAGAAGGATGTCCAAAGCCATAAAGATGATAATGAAAGGATTATGAAATCCAAGGAGCAGCAGGATGACTTCAACATGAAGTTATTTCAGATCTTGAACATAATAGAAAAGAAATTGGACAAGGAGAGTGTCTCAAGAAAATTTGGAAGTCACAGGCCTCTTGATGAGAAAAGAAGAACCAAAAGTGTTTGCAAACATCACCACCACTCCCCAAGGCATTCCCATAAGAGATCACAGGGCCTCTCAAGTCCATCCCCTGTCAGGAAGCATAAGGGGTCTGGGGTGGATGAACTACGAGGATAAATGAACAAAATCAAACCTCCTCAATTTAATGGTGAGCACAAAAAGGAAAAAGATGCAGAAACATGGTTGTTGGGCATGAGAAAGTTTTTTCAATTGCATAATTATTCTTCTCATGCATAAGGTAGAATTTCCATCTATCAACTCAAGGGAAAGGCAGCCATGTGGTGGGATCATCTTGTGAAGGTGAAACATATTAAAGAGAAAAGTGTTACTTGGAGGGAATTCAAGAAGTGTTTTGAGAAGAAATACTTGACTAAGAGATACTACGACAAGAAAATGAAAGAGTTCTTTGAACTCAAGCTTGAAAGTATGACAATAGATGAATATGAGATAAGGTTTTTAGAACTGTTGAAGTATGTCTCTTTCATCAAGGATGAGACAGTTAAGATTCAAAGGTATTTGAGTGGATTGCCATCATTCATCAGTGACAAAATACAGTATGATGATCCCAAGACATTGGAGGAGACCATAAGGAGAGCTAAATTCCTATATGATCAACAAAAAGCAAGGCCAACTTTCCAAAATGCTTGGGAAGACAAAAATAAGTTCAATATGGATAAGAGGAAGAGGGGAGCTAAGCCACCATTCTTCAAAAATAATCCACAGGGACAACAAACTTCTAGAGAGCCCAAAATGATTGAGACAGGGGGTTAAAGGCCAAGGAAACCACCTATTCAATGCTAGGGTTGTAGAGGAGATCATATGTACAGAGATTTTCCTCACAGAGGTGAAAAGGGGAGAATTGTTCACAATGTACAACAAGCTAAAACAATGGAGGACATGGGTAGAAATTTTCCAAGGATCTATGTATCCCTCAACAACAAGAAAGAAGATTATCAGTCACACATGATTGGAGTGGAAGGTATGATCAACAACCAAACCATTGCTATTTTAATTGATTCAAGAGATAGTCATAGTTATATAGATACTAAGATGGTGGGAATTTTTCATTTGCCAAGAAGAAAGCATGGAAAATATTGGTTGGTGCAGCTGGCTACCGGAGCCAAAAGAAAAGTTAACGAGATGGTTAAGTCATGTCTTATGGACATGAATGGACTGAACACCAGGGCAGATTTGAACATCTTGCCTTTAGGTTCCTATGACTTTCTAATTGGTATGGATTGGTTGGACCAGTATCATGCCATCCTAGACTATCATAACAAGGCATTTAATTTCTTTGATGAGGAAGGGAGCCTAAGAAAAGTGCAGGGAATTTCCAGGGGAGTAACCATCCGAGAAATTTCAGCATTGCAGCTGAAGAAATGTTACATAAAATGTTGTCAAATATTTTCAGCACATATAGAAGAGACACCTAAAGATAAGGTGCCAAATTTGGAATATCATGCAGTCCTGGAAGAATTTGAGGATGTATTCAAGGAGGTACCAGGACTATGCCTAAAGAGATACATTGATTTCTCTATAAATCTAATGCCTGGAGAATCTTCAGTGTCAAAGAATCCTTTACAGAATGAGTACACTAGAGTTGAAGGAGTTGCAAATGTAGCTTGAAGAGATTCTGAAGAAGGGGTATATACACCCAAGTGTGTCACCTTGGGGTGCCCCAGTCTTGTTTGTGAAGAATTAATATGGAACATTAAGATTGTGCATTGATTTCAGACAGCTGAATAAAGTGACTGTTAAGAACAAGTATCCTCTGCCAAGGATTGATGATCTCTTTGATCAATTGAAGGATGCCAAGATATTTTCAAGGATAGATATCAGGTTAGGATACCATCAGGTAAGGATTAAACATGAATATATCAACAATACTACCTTTAGGACAAGGTATCGTCATTATGAGTTCACAGTGGTGCCATTTGGGTTGTCAAATGCACCAATTGTTTTCATGTTCTTAATGAATGGTGTTTTCCAAGAATATTTAGACAAGTTTGTCATTGTCTTTTTGGATGACATTCTTATATATTCTAAGTCAAAGTAAGAGAATGAACATCATTTGAGGATGGTGTTGTAATTATTAAGGTAGCTTAAATAGTATTCCAAATTGAGAAAGTGTTCATTTTATCAGAAGAAAATTCATTATTTGGGGCATATCATTTCAAAGGAGGGGATAGTAGTGGATCCTGAGAAGATAGAAGCCATTAGAGAATGGTCAGTGACAAAGGTCAGATCATTCATGGGCCTTGCAGGCTACTATAGGATATTTATTGAAGGATTCTCAAAGATTGCACACCCAATCACTTCCTTACAAAAGAAGGGTGTGAAGTTTCAGTGGACATTGGATTGTGAAAAGAATTTCCAACACTTGAAACAATTATTAAAAAGTGATCCAATACTAAGGATTGTAGACCCAAATGAAGAATTCATTGTATGCACAAATACATGTAAAGGAGGACTTGGTGGCATCCTCACTCAAAATGGATTTGTTATATGTTATGAATCAAGGAAGTTGAAGGAGCATGAAAGACACTATGCCACTCATGATTTGGATTTGGAAGCCATAGTGCATGCCTTGAGGAAATGGAGATACTACCTCATGGGGAAAAGGTTTGAACTAAGAATAGACCATAATGGTATGAAATATTTATTTGATCAGCCAACTCTAAATGCTAGGAAAAGCAGATGGTTAGAATTTCTAAGTGAATATAACTTTGATATAAAACATATCAAGGGGAAAGAGAACAAAGTGGTTGATGCACTCAGCAGAAGAGTGCATGAAATGCATGCTACAACCATTAGCATGTACCAATCAGATTTGAAAGAAATAATTTTAGAGGCTACCAAATTAGACTTGCATTACAAGGAACTAGTGGAAAAAATAAGCAGGGTATTTTGCAGCAGGAAATTGAGGAATATAAGATTGATAATGATGAAATTCTCATGTACAAAGGAAAAATTTATGTACCAAATTCTCATGAATTGAAAATTTTGATATTGAGGGAAATGCATAATGTACCTTATGTTGGACACCCAGGTTATCAAAAAACTGTTGCAGCAGTCAAGAGCCAATATTATTGGCCATGCATGAAGAAAGAGGTTGTTGATTTTATTGTCAGATGTTTGGAATGTCAAAAGGTAAAGGCTGAGCATAGACACCCAGCTAGTTTTCTACAGCCATTACCCATTCCTAAGTGGAAATGGGAAGTTGTAACAATGGATTTCATCACCAAACTGCCCAGAACAAACAAGCAACATGATTCTATCACGGTAGTGGTGGATAAGCTTACTAAATCTTCCCATTTTATTCCAGTTAAGCTCACTCACAAGGAAACGAACATTGCTAATGTTTATATGAAAGAAATTGCTAGATTACACGGCATACCCAAGACAATTGTGTCTGACAGAGATCCAAAATTTACCTCAAATTTTTGGAAGGGATTATTTAATGGATTTGGAACAAATTTGAATTTTAGTACATCGTATCATCCAGAATCGGATGGAAAAATAGAGAGGGTAAATCAAGTGATTTAAGATATGTTGAGGATGTATGTGATGGATAAACCATCAAAATGGGAATACTACCTACACTTGGTAGAGTTTGCTTATAACAATGGGTACCAAGCATCTCTAAAGATGATCCCATTTGAGGCACTTTATGGAAGAAAGTGCAACACACCAGTAAGTTGGGATAACCCAACAGACATAGCAGTGGTTGGGCCAGATTTACTCAGGGAAATGGAGCAAATGATTAAAATAAAACAAAATTTAAAGGTTGCCCAAGACAGGAAGACAATTTATGTTGATAAGGGTGGAACTCACAGGGAATTTAAAGTGGTGATCATGTATTCTTGAAAGTGAGGGCCAACAGAAGTTCCCTGAAGTTGGGAAATTGTTCAAAGTTGGCAGCTCGCTATTATGGGCCATTTGAAATCCTAGAGAGGATTGGTCCAATAGCTTATATGATTGCATTTCCTGCATCTATGTATGTTCATAATGTATTCCATGTATCATTACTCAAGAAATATATACCTGATGCTAATCATGTTATTGATTGAAATGTGATTCAGGTGGAGAAAGAAGGCGCTTTTCAAGTGCATCTGGTGCACATTCTAAACTAGAAAATCAAATAGCTCCATAATCAAGCCATAGGGTTTGTAAAGGTCCAATGGACCTGGTACAATCCTGAGGACGCTACTTCAGAGCATGAGGATGCAATGCAGGTAGGATACCCACATCGTTTTGAGGATTTTTGAATTTTTTTTGTATATGGGTACATGATGCACTGAGGACAATGCATAAATAAGGGGAGGGGATTGTAATATCCCTAGGCTAAACCCAATTGTAATGTAAATGAAAATGTACTTAAGCTGGTGAGTTGTTTGATATAATTTTTTATGCACATTTCATGGCATAGTGTGTGCTTGTATTGCGCAGTAAAATGATGAAGTGTGCACATTCCTGGATACCGTGCACAACAACTTGAGTGCGTGTGATTTTGAGGCTAGGGAGACTTTTGTGTATATCTTTCATTTTATAGGCTGGTGAGCCAGTTATTATAAGCTAGGATGCTTATGTTTTGATTAGGCCAGAGAGCCTAGATGTTAAAGTCCAGTGCGCCTATTTTTGTATATGTCTCGTCATTAATATAAAATACATCGTTGCACGCAGACCGACCACGATAAAAGAGTATGGGCGACTAAACTCCACTAGTTAGGGAAATGGTGGGGCTAAAAGTTAAGGAAAAGGGATAAGCTAGGGAGCTTAAGCCAAAAAGGAATATTATATTAATATTTCTTAAATCATAAAGTATGAATAATTATTTTATCCTAAGTTCCAAAGTTGGGGACAAGTGAGCCAAAGTAGCTCCCAACATGACAAGTGTCAAGTTGGGGACATGCATACATATTGTTGGGACTTAGTACATTTTCCCATCTTTTTCCATCATTCCTTCCATCATTGAGTCATCTAGTCAATCATACATGAGAATGCACACACCCATTGAGCTATCCTTCGTATCTTCATGATTGTATCTAAACATGTATCCATAGCCATTATTGAGCCTCTAAATTGACTTCCCCACTACCCTATTATACTCCTCATCTATACCTTTTTGGCTTACCTAAGCTTGGATAAATGACAAAGAACACTACCATTAGCCATTGATGAGGTCATAAGGTAAAGTATAATTAATTCATGCATTTTTGTGGTTTATTCAGCTAGGAGACTAAATGTTTCATGTACTATTTTTTTAATTTGCCATGTGTAACCTTTGACCTCTAGATGAGTCCAACCTTTATGTACCATCTCAGCCATCCGATACTTATGCGCCAAATTTCCACTATCCGAATCTGGTACCAAGCGCACCTTCCATTCAGATATAGTACCAAACCATCCACTATCGCGATCAGGTACCAACGGCCGCAAACTGTTCTAGTCTGGTACCATCCACTTGCATATTGTTTGAATCCGGTACCATTTACCGAATCTCACCTATCACGATCCGGTACCAATACAGGAAGCAAAATATACGAAGTTTAACTCTAAATCGTATCAAAGATAATTGTTCGATGTTTTTTGAATCATTAAAGCTCTAGCAAGGATATGATAAGCTTGTTTGTTTATTTCTTCATCCTCATACACTTCGTGAGCTTAAAATATGTAACCGAATATATAAATTTGATAATTGACTGATTTTCTAAAGATTTCACCTCCTTGTGTTTCACGACTAAAACTATTTAAATAGTCATGGCAAGGATGGTGGAGGTAGTGGAGAGTTAGCATAACACAGTATGTGAAGCAGTGTTACATATTGCAGAACAGATTTTGAGTTGAAGTTTAATAGAAGGATTCCATTTATTTCCAGGTCTTGATCATTTATGAATGAATGTGAATTGAGTTGTTAGCATAGTTTAATTCTATGTTTTGAAATTTGAGTAAGACGAATGTGTGGATTGAAAGAAAGCTTACTATAGACTCTAGTCGTTGACCTGTTGAAGCGGCAAGGGCCCACCACCCAACAAAGGTCAGAATCCTTATAGATTAGTGTTAGTAGTTGATTTCAATAGTATAGATGTTAGACTAGTTGAAGCTTTGACCCTTTCAGAGGATAGCAGTATAGTCTAGTTTAGGTTTCAATTGTTTAGAGATCTTTACTTATTCTGTTTTGCATATGCTATGTTTCCATTTTTATGAATTTGATTTTGTTTCATGGACATGAATGTTGGCAGCAGTTGTCAAACATAATTGATGGAGAACTAGTGAAGTTTACAACAGCACATTGTGAACCACAACATACTCAGTATATTGACTATTGAACTACCCATGCTATGTCTTGGTGATTGATGTGTGATTTCCCTTTCAAAAGTGTGATTGCATAGTTAGTTTTCTGGGTCAGATAGCAGAATTGATCTGTCAAAAGAACTCCATCTCATACTTTCATGTTCCATAATGGAGTAGATAGCCTCTCTGTGAAAGACAACCAAAGTGCATTTTGATTTGCTAGTTTGTTTTGTTTCCAACATGCATAATCTAGAATAGTTCTATAATCAGGACATTAGAATTACCTTCCTTACTGGTGTCTTGTAACTCTGTTGATTACGAATCCCGGATTGATAATTAATGAGTGCATTATATTACATATATAAGTATCACAACATTTTGTGATTTCAATAGTATAGATGTTAGACTAGTTGAAGCTTTGACCCTTTTAGAGGATAGCAGTATAGTCCAGTTTAGGTTTCAATTGTTTAGAGATCTTTACTTATTCTATTTTGCATATGCTTTGTTTCCATTTTTATGAATTTGATTTTGTTTCATGGACATGGATGTTGGTATCAGTAGTCAGACATAATTGATGGGGAACTAGTGAAGTTTACAACAACACATTGTGAACCACAACATACTCAGTATATTGATTATTGAACTACCCATGTATGTCTTGATGATTGATGTGTGATTTCCCTTTCAAAAGTGTGATTGCATAGTTAGTTTTATGGGTCAGATAGTAGAATTTATTTGTCAAAAGAACTCCACCTCATACTTTCATGTGCCATAATGGAGTAGATAGCCTCTCTATGAAAGACAACCAAATTGTGTTTTGATTTACTAGTTTGTTTTGTTTCCATCATGCATAATCTAGAATAGTTCTATACTCATGACATTAGAATTACCTTCCTTACTGGTGTCTTGTAACTCTGTTGATTACAAATCCCGAATTGATAATTAATGAGTGCATTATATTACACATATAAGTAGCACAACATTTTGGCGCCATTGTCGGGGAGTTGCAAACGGTAGGAAGTGATCTTTAGCTTAGGTTGTTTGCATAGTTTTTGAATTATTTTAAAGGTTGCTTGAGGGAGGAGGATAAAACATTTAAGACGTGAGTGAAGAGCCACGCGACCACTAGAGTGTGGTTCTCCGAAGCTAAGTTGCCTTCTTACCTTCTAGATAGAATTAGTATTTCAATTCAGTTAAGAATCAAATTTCCATTTTATGCATAGATATAGAGATAATAAGGGTAGATTTGTAAGCTCTAAAGGTTCAAAAACAACCCCCCCCACTAATCCAACTGACATTGGTGCAGGAAAAATTCCACCAGGAGAAAGTTCAAGGGGAGCCAACGAGGCTCTGGGAGAAGAACCTAAAACAAAAGAATCAGCATTGGGGCAGGCAGAACGAGAATCTGTTGAATGTTCAGGAGACACACAAAATCCAATTTCTGAACCATCTATCAGTGGAATGGAAAAAGAAGAAGGAAATGCAGCCACTGATACTAAGACCTTTGGGTTTCTAATCTTGGATATCTCTGGAAACATCAGCATGAAAAACATCCCACTATCATCGTTATCCACTTTTAGAGGTATGTCAACTGAAGATGTAGACTTATTCTTATTCGAGTTTGACATATTATGTAGAAGCTATAACTATTCAGATGATGCCCAAAAACTTAAGCTCTTTCCTACTACAATGAAGGATTCATCCTTAAGATGGTTCATGAGCTTAGGAGAAAATACAATCCTCTCTTGGGATCAGATGAAAGACACATTTTTACAAAAATACCAAGACTATCGTAAGGATAATGCTAAGAATGAAATTTTTAAAATGCAGCAAACAGAAGATGAAAGCCGTGAAGACTACTTAGAAAGGTTCTTATACAACTACTAGAAATCAAAATTATTCAACATAGACCCAGCTGTAGTAAGAACCGTATTTTTGAAGGGTATTAGAGATGACTGCATAGAAGTTTTAAATTTGTTAAGTTTAGGAGATGTGCACCAAAATCCTTTTGTAGAGATTGCAGATTATTGTAGAAGATACTCAAGAGGAAAAGCTAAAATAGGCAAAGCACCAAGAGATTCTTTTAGCAGAAATACAAGAAAAAGCTCAGGAACTGTCACCAGAATTGAGTTAGGAAACTTATTAGAGAACTTTAAAACAAACATATTGAGAATAATCAGTAACCAGTTAGATACCCTTAAACTGAAAAAGAAACAAGAAGAAGAGACTGTTTTAGCAATCTTTTGTCCTAGATGCCGAAAGAACCATGGTGAGAAAGAATGCCCATTAAATGTCATAGAAATCTATGGCCTGTGTACACTAGAGCACCCCACATCTAAGTGTCCAACTTTGCTTGAACTACAAGCCATGTATAGGGGAGGAGGAGTCTCACAAGAACAATTATACGCTTCTAGAAGACCTTGGAGAGCACAAAACCCCAATGCATTTTATGACCCTAATGCACAATATCAAAAACAACAATGGGGTCCTCCCCCAATGATCTATCCACAATGGACACCTCAGCAAGCTCAAACTCAACCTTGGCAACAAGGTTGGAGGGGGCCTGTGTATGGGAATCCCCCTTACCCTACATATCCACAGTATCCTACAAAAATTTCCCAATTACTACCTGGATTTAACCCACCACAGATGCAAGATTTACTCCCACCTCTTATACAACAACAATTTACAACCCCCTTGAACCCTAACCAGCAGCAACAAGTACCTATAAATGCCAATCAACAGCCACAAAACCAAGCTGCCCACAACCCTCTGAGACCAATAGAAATCCCTGCCCAGCCAATCCCTAACCCCAATAATCAACCCACCCACCCTGGGAAAAATACAGAAGTTCAAACCTTTCCCACCTATGAAATTCAACTGCGATCAAGGAAAACTGTAAATCAATCAAATCCTGGAGTAATAATTCAAGAAGAAAATGATAATCATTTTGAAGAAGAAAACACTCAAACCATCCCTGTAGAAGAAGAGACTTCCCCTCCTATTCCAATCACTTCTCAGTCTGTACGAGTACCTCAACAAGTTAATCTTCCACCCTACCCTGAAAAACTATTAGTGAAGAAACCTGACCCACCCTTGCACAAAGATATAGAGGATGAATTACGAAATGTATGTGCTATCGCTCCAAGAAACTCCTTAGGGTTGTAGGCTAAGGATTCTTGGTAAATTAAGAAATCAATAATCAATGTGTGTGGATCAATGGGATGACTGAGGATGGCTAATGAGAAGGACAACTTATCATGCATTTGAATGAGCCAGTACTTTTAGAAACCAATAATCAGATGCAGTAATTTGGAATGGGGTATGAAGAACACTATTCTAGACAACCAAGTACATTAACATGCAGGGTCATACAAGATAGTAAGAGTTAATTCAATTCAAATTCATGAGCCAAATAAGAAGATGACAGTTCTTAATAGCTGAGCTAAATTGAATCGAATTACAGAGCAATGAAACATATGAGAAAATCTTATATTAGTAGCAAAAGAAAATTGTGATTCATATCAAAATAAGAGTCTAAGTACATAGGACAAATGTATCCAAGATTGAACCCCTTAGTGCTCCCAAGGTCTTTGGATTTATATCCTTTTAAAATCAGTTTCAGATCCTAAAACAATGGATCTGATATTCTAAAAATAGAAAGTCAAAACTGATTTACAAAAGATAAGGAGAGGTCCTCAAGATGAGGTCAACCTCTATCTTTTGGTCTTCAAACATTGGTTGAAAGTTGATGAAGTGTATCTTATCCTTCCAAGGCTGTTTGATCTGATCCTCCAAATATGGAATTCGAATTTGATGATGTGTGCCAAAAATCCCTATCATTTTGCTCTTGAAAATGACCAAATCTAGTCAAAAAATTCCCTTTTGACTTTCATCCCCAAGAATGGCCTTCAGATTTTGACTTGATAATTCACCACCTATCTATTTGAAACCTTTTCAAACCATTATAACCCAAAAAATCCTGATCTAGGAAAAAATTTGGCTATTCTGGCCATGACAGGATTTCAACAGCTAACTTACCCGAAAATCTGCTCCTTAGCTGTTGAAAGGCGTAGCTTTCAACAGCTAACTAGTTAAAATTCTGCCTTCTACGCTGGTGAAAGCGCAGATTTTTTCAAAATCAAATTTCTCGGTCATGGAGAGCTCGTTTTGCATTCTTAAATAGTCGATCGACATATACAAATCCTAATATTTCCAATGGTTCTTTCAAATCTTCATTTGGAGTCTGGGAAGCTATTCAAATTTTCCCTACAATATTAGGCATCGTTCTTTCAAAAATGCTGGTGCATTTTTTATCGCTAACATCTGGCTCCAACTGGGATGGATACCTCCCTGTGAGGTCTCCAAGAAATTAGTAGACCTTGTGCCTTTAGTATTGGGCATGGATTCATTCAGCCTCTTCGGCAGCTAATGAGCACACACAGGCTCGCCTAAACCACCGAAACAGAAACTTACCCAAAATCAAAATTTGATGAATCCCGATTACCTGCAAGAGTGAAAATACCTCAGGGCTTACGAGACGAAGCTCCTTTCTCTCTGACTGAACTTGTATTCTCCTCTTGCTCGAATAGGTCTGCTACCTCTGGATGCACCTCCAAGTACCAAATATTGTCAACCTAAGCCCTTAAGACCGGTCCAGACTTTGCCATAATTGACTGTTGATGGGTCCTTCAAATCCAGGGATTATGCGTGCAATTGATGAACATATAGATCTAGAGTCAAAGCGTGTGACTCAACCATAGTTATGTTTCCTGCTAGTCAAGAATGCTGGCTTCAAAACCATTCTCAAGTTTGGAGGTGTCTCAATTGTCTTGACACTTGCATTTTGTTGCAACTTGCAGCCTTCACAGAGCCAGTCACTTTCATCATCGGTGGTGAGATCTTCAGAATTCCCACATCTAGAATGTTGTCATCCTTGAACTCAACAGGAAGAGTCAACACATCAGGCTTGTGAGTGCTATGGATAATGTAGTTGTTTGTAACTTTCGAATTTTCCCATAAAATCCTTCAACTTAGAATAGTAGACATCCTTCAAGTGTAAATCTTCTTCCTGGAAAAGACCTGCAAGAAAAGTTACATATACAAAAGGAGGATAAAATGAATGGTAACAGATATTTGTAAATCCATAGATCCTGTAGCCAATGCCAAATGCAGATATGGTATTCAACAAAAACAGTGCACAGATGAAGTTGTCTATATATATTCATCCCTGCCAAAGTTGATGCACCCTTTGCAGCTTCATCAATTCCAGATATGTTATCAGCAAGAAATGGAGGAGCTTCGGGCAAAAATTCAATGCATGCCAAGTGTTGAACCCATTTAAATTGCCTTTGTGCTCTTTTCTCAGTATATGCAAAGTTGAGACCTGAAAACAGTTTAGCTATCTAATGAGGAAGCTCAATCCTAGTGTTATCTGGAAACAAGTTTATAAGAAAATTGTTCTCACTGCTTCCTCGCATATCATCAACCCCAACACAAACAACATGCAGCTTTAGCAAGTATTCAAATTTCAGAGTAACCAATTTGCTAGGCTTTGTCCCACTAGTCATTTCATCATCATAGACATGAACAATGACAATAAGAGGGTGAACTTGATAATATCTAGTTGCATCCACATTCTCCTTGATCTGCACCTTTTTAGTCCTTTTTCTCCGTCTCTGGGAATCATCCTCTTATTGACATTATGCAGAGCTTCATAGTATATTGATGTTTGTTGCTCGTATGTGAAAATTATGTTTTCAATGTCATATAGATTATACAGCAAAATCATTGAGAGAAAAGCACCTGACCCAAAACAGACCAATGCAATGTAATTGAATGTTTCTAGATTGCTTCAAAAGACCAAAACAAATCTTGATAAGCATCTCCCAAATGAGATAATGCAGATGCCAGATTCAACCAATTTTTCTGCATACTTGACAATCAATATCCTTTAGACCCTGGAGTATTTCCAGCCAACGGGGAGCCCAATTGTAGCATAAAAGGATATACAGGGATAAATTTGTTATCTCCTCTGACACTAATCTTTGCAGCATAATCATCCAAAGTAGCTTTGATACCTTTCCAAATTTTCTCTTCTCCTTGTGAATCCAACCATAACGAATATTTCTTAGGTGTCAATTTTGTCCTCTGCAGAGGAGATTCCAACTCATCTGGAGCTCGAGAATAAAGATGATGAAGGACCACACTGCGAGGGAGATCTTGCAGGAGAGGACTGCTGCCAAGTTTGGTTGTTTCCTGAAAGAACAGGGGCTTTAAAGCTCGAAGGGCCCGGTAAGGTGAACCCAACTGCTCCACCTGAAACAAGTTCTGTCCAACCACCAATTCTAACTCTGCCATATCCCTGGTCAATCGCAATTTTCCTGATTCTGAAAGAGGCCTTACAAGAGCAGCATGTCGAACAAAGAAAGTTAGCACATGAGCAACCATCTTTCTAGTAAGCCTATTTAAGAGCTTGCTCTTGTTTGTATCATAAAGAAAGCTCTCTTCAATATGAATCTAGCCTTGTGGACTAAAATGAAGTTGCAGTTCACCCCTTCAACATTTTCCATGGATACCAAAAGATAATCATTTCACAGTTAAACCGGAACCTGATGGTGAACATTTGTAACCATTCGAGCGGGCAGTACATTCTCATGGTTACAGATCTATTTCCCAGAGTAGGAAGAAAACCTCTTCATAAAACAGTAGCTATTCCTCAATGTACATTAATACTCTTCTTCCAACTGCTTCCCCAACTTCACAGCACACCATGGGAAATGCTCTCGGTTTCAGCACTTCAGAGACTAGAGTTACTATGTTATCCTCACTCAGTTCCAACGGTGATTTAATATGGAAAACAAATGACAATTCGCGTTGTATGGAGTAGAGAAAGCAACCATCTGAGCTTAAAGCAGTGGAATGGCTGCGAATTATTGAAGAGATCAAGGTCGTTGCGAAGATTGAACTAGAGACCTCTTCATCCGAGCGAGCATCATGCACTTCCTCTTCCGTTGTTCTAGAGTGTCAAATATCGGGAATGGATTTTCACGAGATAAAAGATCTTCAAAGCTTGACAAGTTTTGAACTGTTAACAAATTTTGAGGCGACAATTGCTCGAGCTTGTATCATAGAAGTAGAATTTAAACTGTTCAATAATTGAAATGCACACCTGGAGTTTCGACCATCTGTTTGGTGCTTCGAGCGAAACTGGAGCTGAGATTGCATTCCTGGATGCGAGATTTACGGTGCCAACTTGAAATTCAGTCCCCTCTCAGAGCTCTGAAGGAACTGGGCCATCTATATCCCGCCTGTCAAGAACCCATGTTTGCATGCGCCGAGATACCAACCCCCTAACTACCAAATCTCGTGCAACAGAATGAGAATAGCTTCTTCACCATGCAGCGAAATGGATTTCAAGTCTCTCCACCTTCCTCTGAACACAAGAATTATTTGGTAGCAGCAAATATCATTTACCCTTCTTGGCCGCAGCCTTGGTGATCTTGGCACCAGTGGGATATTTTTTCTAAACAGCCTTGATGACTTCAACAGCAACAGTTTGGCGCATATCTCTCATAGCAAAATGACCTAATGGAGGATACTCAGAGAATGTCTCCACAACCATTGGCTTGGAAGGAATAATCTTAATCAACCCAACATCTCCATTCTTCACATTGAAGCCAACATTGTCACCGGGTGATGCTTCTAGCAGAGCTTCATGATACATTTCTACAGACTTAACTTCAGTTGTCAACCCAGTGGGACCAAAGGTTACAACCATACCAGGCTTAATAACACCAGTTTCAACACGCCCCACAGGCACAGTTCCAATACCACCAATCTTGTACACATCCTGTAGTGGAAATCGAAGGGGCTTGTCAGATGGTCTCTTGGGCTCCGACACCTGGTCAAGGGATTCCAATAGAGTAACTTTGAACTATCTTTTCTGATGCAAATAATAAAACTATGGATTCTCCATGTGCAGGAAGCCAAGCAGGCAGGGGAAAGGCACTGCGTGCAGATATTGCTGGTGCAACTGCAGCTTATTCAACAATAACTGAAAATGATCTACATGCTCGTAGGACAAGCTTTATTTTCCTATTTACTCCTACATCTAACTTCTACAAATACATGTTTCAGGTATATACAAATTTCCAGAAAAATAGTTCAAGCAACAAATTACCTGACCCATCTTTATGTATACAACAAAGAACAGGGAAGGAGAACAAAAAATACCACAAGAGGACTGCAACCGGCTCATGTTTGCTGCTGCAAACCATGATGCCAAACTCTGTAATATATGACATCAGTGAAGACCGTGAGTCCATCCATATAGCAATTGGATCTTGAAATTCATACAAAGATGGCTGCTCAACATCCGACAGAAAAACATGCATCATAACCTGTTGATCTAATTCTTTCTTCTCTCTATCACCCTTTATGGTCTCAATGTTGAATACAGATTGCTTGAGATATGATGAAGGAATATATAGGATGAACTGTTGATCTGAATCTTTGAGCTCCTCACTTTTTCCTTCATATTTGCTGCAAATTTCTAGTCTCTGCAAATCTTGAAACTGTAGGCTGCCCTCATGATCTTCTGCAGATCTGAAACTGTCACTTGTTGTCTTGTTAATTTTCTCAACACTTTTCAAGTTTTCAAAGGAAACAATCTCATATTCAAGACAACATAAGTCAGTAGATGCATTTGATCCAATAACAAAAGCATCACTATGGTTATCATGATGTGGATTACTATTCTCCTGATCATAATGGATAGTATTCACTTCAGCAGCATACTCTTCATGAAGATCATTAACCACAGCATGCATACATTTTTTATCATCTCTTTGGTGGACAGTTGAAATTTCAGAAGTAACCAAACCTTCATCAACCTCAGAGGAAAGATGATCCTTATGATGGATAACTAAAGAAACTAATTCTTTAGATTGATGAAAATAAAAAATACTATTAATAGGAGAATATTCAGCTCATTTATCATCCATTCATGGTTCATCTTGATGAGAAGGCACAATATCATGAAGATCATTAGAAAGGTGATGGAGAGATCCTTTCCTCTTTATATCTTCAGCCTTGTTACAACAATTATCAAATAAAAACTCATCTGGAAAGAATTTTTTGCAGCATTGATTGAATGCTTTGTGAAAGTCTTTCAAAGATGAAATACTTGAAGAGGGTAAAGAGAAATACCACTTACGTGCATCACCATACAGTGAGTACATAAACATCTTCATACGAACATCTTCATGCTGCAGATTTAATAGCTCCATGCATTCATGAAACTTGAGGAGGTGTTCTGCAGGATTATCATCTTTCTCCTCTTGGAATACAGGTAGAAAATCTCCCCATTCTGACATATCAGGTACTGGATGTGGGAAACCAGGAACTGAAGAGAAGTCGAGAGGTGCAAACCTCCGATCCAAAAGAGAAGCAAATGCTTTTGACATCTGAATATTGTGGAGTCGCCACCGAATTCATCCTTCATGGAGTCGCCAGATAGATGATTACAACCGATGTAGTGTCCAACCTTTGTCTATCATCAAAGATTGGATCT
>SNQJ01S0000903.1:224574-248952 GCA_010110895.2 Picea sitchensis | reverse complement strand
TGGTGTACCTCGAGAAATTGTGACTGATCAGGGAACTCAATTTACCTCTAATCTAGTCAAATATGTTACAGAACAATACCAAATTAAACACAGGAAATCTACACCCTACCATCCACAGGCAAATGGAAAAGTAGAATCTACCAACAAAGTTATTGAGTCCATTCTTACCAAAACAGTACAACTACATGACAAGGATTGGGCTAACAGATTACTAGAATCTTTATGGGCTTATAGAATCACCTAGAGGAATACAACAGGACATACACCCTACAAGTTGGTGTATGGGAAGCAAGTACTTCTCCCCATAGAATTCCATATCAAAACCTTCAGGAGTGTAGTACAAGTTGGCATGAACTTGGATGAAGCCCAGCAACAAAGACTCTTGCAGCTTAATGAGTTGAACGAAATCAGGCAGGAAGCACTTCAAAGAACTACCCTTATTCAAGAGAAGAGAACAAAATGGCATGACAAGTACCTCAAAAAGAAAAAAATTCAACAAGGAGATTGGGCCCACAGATTCAAGAACTTCAAAGGTAAGTTAACTACTCGTTGGATGGGACCTTATGAAACACTGTCTATGATAACGGTTCAATCATGATAAAGACAATCGACGAACATCAGACACCACTACTTGTGAATGGTCATCAGTTGAGAATTTATAACAAACCCCTATCAAAAGAGGAATTTCTGACACGTATACTACAGAATTCAAATATGCAAGTGATCAGTAAGGAAGGAGACCTTCCTACTGATCCAAATTGATTGATTGGTTTATTTTTAAATTTTTGTACATAGGTGTGGATTGTGTTTTGTTAATAAGCTGAAGGTAACAAGGGATTCTTACCTCCTTTTGTTTTACTTTCGCATTTTATCTTTGTAAGTAGATTTCTATAATTTATTTGATCCTTCAAAGAACTTGCTAAACATCAGTTTGTAGGCATCAACAATACTTTGTTCTTCTCCAGTACCAGAAATCTTGTTATGGTCCGGTACCAGCAGTCCTGTGTTGGTCCAGTACTAGAAGTCTGTTCTTATATGGTATTGTCAGAACACATCACCTAATTGACAAGGAGTGCTACACATATTTCAAAATCTTATGTCAATTAATATGAAGTATGAAGCCATGCAGCAACCACTTAAGTTGGAACCAAGAAGCAGAATGCAGTATCAAATGGTAGCCCTTGTGAAGCAATAATTTCTTTTGGTTCTATTGTTGACTAAAGGGAAGTATCTTTAATTTTTTTTGGTTCTGTTGCTGACTAAAGGGAAGTATCTTTAATTTCTTTTGGTTCTATTGCTAGCTAAAAGGAAGAATTTTTAATTTCTTTTGGTTATGTTGCTTGACAAAGAAGACATAATATTTACCTATGATTGTTAAAAGAACCATGCTTAATCTTGTTTAAAGTCTAGAGGTTTCCTTTATCCATTATTTCAGCATGATTAAAGGGATAAAAAAAAACTATATTAGCCTACAAGTAACTATCTCACCCTAACTAGACTTCAATAGTATTCATTGGATTATTTTTTCTAAAGAGTAACATATGAGTATATGAAAACTCTTTGAGATGGGAACACTAGGAAAATTTTTATGGAAGAGGATGTATCAGTACCCTAAGGTAAATTTAGGTCATTCTCTTATGGACAAACTCAGGAAAAATTATACATCTGGATCTAATGTGCAATACATAAGTTTATTTTTTCCTTGAGACAAATCTTTAAAGACATCGAAATAAGAGAATATACCTTCCAACCCAATACCATCCCAGCCTATAAAAAAGTTTTCAAATGACCCTCCCTTGTCACCATGAAAAAACAATCTTTAATAAAAATCGAAATAGGTGACTATGGAAAAGAAGCCTCTGATGGAAAAAGGGTTTAAGAGACTAACCCTTCGGGATACTGAAAAGGTCTGCTGGCAGCGGGTACCGGTCTATGGTATGACTAGGAAAACCCATCAGGGTACTGAACAGGCCTGTTGGAAATGGGGCATTTTTCCTGGGGAAGGGATGTTTCTCACTAATTATCACAACTACCCCATCGGAGTACTGAACAGGCTTGCTGGCAGTGGGTTCTTGTTGAGAAATGTCTCATCTATACTTGTCTGATTGAAAATTTTACTTTTGTCATTTAAAAAAAAAGAACTATACAAGCAAAGGTCACCGTTGACATTTATGAGATTCAAACTCCAGATTAACAGACAAGACAATTACTTCAAGCAAATGTCCATTTGAGAATTACCCTAAGTCAACCTTACCGGTCTGAAATCTAAAGCCTACATTACCTAAGAAGGAAACTTCTTAAGAGTGGAGCCCTAACTAGGGAGTCTCATCTACTTATACTGTGAAATTTATCCATAACATCTAATGATAGTAAATCTCTGAAACAAGTTAGGTTGGATATGTTCTTCCAACAACATATATATATATATATATATATATATATACCTCCCTGTCTTCACTGTTGAATGCTACCCTTGTCAATAAGTCATCAAAAGAAAGGCAATTTCAATTTTTTAGGCATGTGATCATATGCTAGGTGATAAATGTACTTTTGGAATTTGATTTGGTTTATTTTCTCTTATCATCTTTTCTCCATTATGATACAGAGTGTTGAATATTCTTGCATAAGGATATGCAACATCCTTGGCATGGGGGAGGGTCAAAGAGCTCCTTCATAACTCTTTTTTTTCAAACTCACATCTCATCCTCAGAAACCAGTAGGTTCACCCTACAACACTACAGAACCAGACACAAAAGAAGACAAGAACAGAATAAAGAAGTCTCATGAAGTACAGGAAATTTTGGTACCAAGCTTCCAGAAACTCCAGCCTAAAAAGATGAACTCTTACAATCTGCAAGCTTCAAATACAAAGGTAGTCACATATGCTATGGGTATTGATTATACAATGGTAAAAGTAAAGGTAACATGGTATTATTTATTTTCCTTTGATTATAAAACTACAATAGGCATGAAAATGTATACTAGATCTTATGACCTTAGTGTTAAAACCATGCACCTAACTTTCACTTCCCTCATACCCATATGCTTAACCTTAATCAATCCTCTCAGCACATAAGCGCTTAAAAATGATTGAAGGCAAAATCACATCAAAAGTATGAATATGGAGCATGTCTAGTAATGATGAGCCACAAAAGTGCTTCGTCCTTAAGAAATCACGAACGTATCTCGTGTCATGAACCATGATTCAACATCAAATTCACCGCTCAGAAGTCCAATCACCTATCCCAAACAACAATGATGCTTCGACACCCAATGTTTTGTCCCCATCATTGCACTAACAGGAATAAATGAAATGGCTTATCTGGGTGGCGAAGCCATCCAGATGAGCCTCATCTTGTCTTAATTTTACTTTGTGACATCTTTAGTTGAACTCACCGTTCAAATTAGCGATGCCATCACCATAGTTTTTTTTCCGTTACCAAATTTTCTTCAGTGGAGCATACTCCTCCCTGCGATCTCCGGTACCAAACCCTTACCCTCATCAGCTGACTAAATCCTTGCGCTATAGCCTGATTTTTTCTCACAATTTATAAAGATGGTTGTAAGTAGACATGAACCGGTCTTCCTGATTTATAGAGAGACCAAGGAGTTCCAACTGTGTAGAGAGAAGTATGCTAGAGTGGGATGGATGCCATTTTTGGAGAAATTCACAGGTTGTCATGAGAAGGTATCTCACGCATTTATTCAGGGTTACAATGGAGAGATTGCGCACATAGGCAATCTGCAGCTAACAATCAATGAAGCAACTTTAAGGGAAGCCACAAGATTACCTAACAGAGGAGCCAAGTATTTCAAAGGAGTAGGAATCAACAAGGAAATGTGTCAACGATTTCTGAAAGAAGACCATCAACACCCTGATTGGAAAAAAGGGGATTCCTAGGAACTATATCAAGGAAGAATATCATCCAATGTTTGCTACTCTTCAACGATTCATCACTTGTGAGGGAAGGTATGTTGTAACCTTCATATATCATCTTAGGCTTCTATTACACTTTGAAGGAGGCCCTGAAATTGATTTCCCATATTTTTTATGGATGAGTCTGAACAAGATGGTAAGAGGTGTCAAATACATATCCAAAACTGAGAAGACTAGCATTTACCATCAAGGTCTTATTAATATGTTAGTTTTACATGAAATCGGGAAGCAAAGGATTAGCTGGAAAATCCTCATCACTCAACACCTTCCCATAGAAAAAAAACCTGTAGAGGAACCCCAGCTTTCTCTAGAGAAAGTTAAGGAACCTCAAAAGAAAAAGGGCAAGAAAGATAAGGTAAATCCATCATCATCAGTGAGCCAAAATGATAAAGTTAGTAAACAAGAAGGGCCCTCTTCCACAGTCAATAAGACTTTTAAAAGTCAAGAATCAAAAGGTAAAACCAAATTAATAGAGGAGACTTCAACAATAGCACTTGAGGAGAAGGTTCATAAGACAAAAAATGTGAGGAAAGAGAAGAATAGCTCAGAAAATAAAAGTGAACAGTCTATAGAACAATTCCCTGTAACCATTCCACAAACAGAAAAGAAGAAAAGGAAGCCTATGAGCACCCCTGATCTAGTACCCCCTTGTAAAAGAACCACAAGGAGCATGGAAAAGAAAGGAAAAGTAGTTGTCAGTCCTCATACACATGAAGATCCAATAGATCTTACCTCCCCTTCTGAAGACCTATCAGTCTAGGATGACATCCCTAGCTTGACCGAGGAACAAGTCACTATTACTTTATGTGGGATGAGGGAGGAAGTGGAGGAAAGAGAATACATCCAGCCAGAAACAATGGAGTCAACAAGGACCTTAACAAAAGCACCGATGAAGAAAAATATTGGGGAGCTGCAAAAACAAAACCAGGAACTCAAACAAGAAGTGAAGGAATACCAACTATTGGACAGGTATATCAAATAGGAAAATGAGAAACTAAAGGAAACCGACCAACAACTTCAAGAATACCATGAAGAGACTTATAACAAGCTCAAGAAGGTACTAATACTCTTACAATACATTAGGTTCATAAAAAGGGAGCTGAAAGCAGAAGCCTCAGCCATCAACATCATTGATCCACAGAAGTAAAGAATGGAGTCTCAAATTTTGAAAAAATTTGGGTTTGTTTCAGTTGCATGAGGACATGCAATGGTTTTGGCATGGGGGAATGTTGGGCCTCTAAATTGACTTCCCCACTACCCTATTATACTCCTCATCTATACCTTTTTGGCTTACCTAAGGTTGGATAAATGACAAAGAACACTACCAATAGCCATTGATGAGGTCATAAGGTAAAGTATAATTAATTCATGCATTTTTGTGGTTTATTGAGCTAGGAGACTAAATGTTTCATGTACTAATGTTTTAATTTTCCATGTGTAACCTTTGACCTCTAGATGAGTCCAGCCTTTATGTACCAGCTCATCCATCCGGTACTTATGCACCAGATTGCCACTATATGAATCTGGTACCAAGTGCACCTTCCATTCAGATCCAATACTGAACCATCCATTGTCGCGATCCAGTACCAATGGCCGCAAACTATTCTAGTTCGATACCAACCACTTGCATACTATTCATATCCGGTACCATTTACCAAATCTCACCTGTCACGATCTGGTACCAATATAGGAAGCATAATATACCAAGTTTATCTCTAGATCATATCAAAGATAATTGTTGGATGTTTGTTGAATCATTAAAGCTCTAGCAAGGATATGATAAGCTTGTTTGTTTATTGCTTCATCCTCATACACTTCGTGTCATGAGGATGAAGCTTAAAATATGTAACCGAATATATAAATTTGACAATTGACTGATTTGCTAAAGATTTCACCTCCTTGTGTTTCATGACTAAGATTGTTTAAATAGTCATGGAAAGGATGGTGGAGGTAGTGGAGAGTTAGCATAACACAGTATGTGAAGCAGTGTTACATATTGCAAAACAAATTTTGAGATGAAGTTTAATAGAAGGATGCCATTTATTTCCAGGTCTTGATCATTTATGAATGAATGTGAGTTGAGTTGTTAGCATAGTTTAATTCTATGTTTTGAAATTTGAGTAAGAGGAATGTGTGGATTGAAGGAAATCTTACTGTAGACTCCAATCGCTGACCTGTTGAAGCGGCAAGGGCCCACCGCCCAACAAAGGTCAGCATCCTTATAGATTAGTTTTAGTAGTTGATTTCAATCGTATAGATGTTAGACTAGCTAAAGCTTTGACCCTTTCAGAGGATAGCAGTATAGTCCAGTTTAGGTTTCGATTGTTTAGAGATATTTACTTATTCTATTTTTCATATGCTTTGTTTCCATTTTTATGAATTTGATTTTGTTTCATGGACATGAATGTTGGCAACAGTAGTCAAACATAATTGATGGAGAGCTAGAGAAGTTTACAACATCACATTGTGAACCACATCATACTTAGTATATTGACTATTGAACTACCCATGCTATGTCTTGATGATTGATGTGTGATTTCCCTTTCAAAAGTGTGATTGCATAGTTAGTTTTATGGGTCAGATAGCAGAATTGATCTGTCAAAAGAACTCCATCTGTTACTTGCATGTGCCATAATGGAGTATATAGCCTCTCTGTGAAAGAAAACCAAAGTGTGTTTTGATTTGCTATTTTTGTTTTGTTTCCAGCATGCATAATCTAGAATAGTTCTATACTCATGACATTAGAATTACCTTCCTTACTCGTGTCTTGTAACTCTGTTGATTACAAATCCCGGATTGATAATTAATGAGTGCATTATATTACACATAGAAGTAGCACAACAACCATTCTATGTTCATGTATCTGGTTAGCTTTGAAGATGGATTGAAGAAGTAGGTTGGCAGACCCGTGGGATATTGAAGAGGAAGGTTGTCAGGCCCGTGAGCATTTCTCTGGGTGAGAGAATTGTTGGGAATTTATTTCCTGAAGGTGCTAAACTGCAACTACAGTGCTCTGAGACTTCTTGTCTGGCCTGTTGCTGAAGCCCGGAAAGGAAGTGGGGCAGCCGAAGGAATGTTGAGCAGAGAAGGGCAACACTTCTTGGGTGGGACAGGAATGTGGGGAATGAGTGACTATAGGTTGTTAGTTTGAGTTGGCACTTGAGATGGATTCTTTCCTATTGTCTATGATCCTTTAGCCTGGTTAGGAATCCCTTTACCTGGGTGGAGTTTAGTCCCAACTCAGGGGTGACTCACTGTTGAGAGTGATGAACAGTGTGGTCTAAGGCTGGGAGGTTCGTGGAAGGTATCCACGTAGTTGGTGACATTCTTACCAATATAAGTGTCAATTGTGTGATAAATTTACATGTTGCATTGTTATTTACGTGCTTATTTTTATGGGTTATCATATTTGTGGTTATAACTGTGTTTATTTTTATGGGTATTTCCTGTATATGTTTCATGTATATGTTTAAGGTTATTTTAGTGCGAATCCGTGCATTTACAGATGTGTTTGGCTATTTTTTTGATTTGCTGACTCTAATTTCTGGTTCCTCATTATTTAAATGAAAAACATATGACTCGATCTCATCCTCGACAACATAAATTGGATGGTTGCTTGGATCTTGATGGTCACTGATGATGTATGTCAATATGACCTCCATGTATAGCCTCATCTGTTCTCCTCTGAAAACATGCATGGTAGCATATGTGATGTAACATCCCCGACCACCCATGGTCAGGCCATGCTACACGAGAGAACTCTTACTTTTCTCTTTGCAGAACATACTGTAACATACCAACATCAAACTGCATGTAATTAAAATATATACACATAGCTCAGTTTGATGTTGGTATGTTACAGTATGTTCTGCAAAGACAACAGTAAGAGTTTTCTCGTGTAGCATGGCCTGACCATGGGTGGTCGGGGATGTTACATCACATATGCTACCATCCATGTTTTCGGAGGAGAACAAATGAGGCTATACATGGAGGTCATATTGACATACATCATCAGTGACCATCAAGATCCAAGCAACCATCCAATTTATGTTGTCGAGGATGAGATTGAGTCATATGTTTTTCATTTAAATAATGAGAAACCAGAAATTAGAGTCAGCAAATGAAAAAAATTGTCTTTGACAGATCAATAGAACAAAGTGTGGAAGATGTGTTTCAATGGCTCTTCATCAAAAGAAGGTTATGGGGCTATTATAGTCCTCATTTCCCCTTTGCAATAGGTTATAACTCTTTCTTATAAGCTAGAATTTGAGACTACTAACAATATAGTTGAGTATGAAGCTCTAGTTCTAGGATTGAAGGCTCCCAACGACATGGCCATTGACATTTTGGTAGTTTTGGGTGATTCTGAGTTAGTCATCAATAAATTAAAAAAAAAATATCAAGCTAAGAAACAGAGGCTCAATCAATAGAGTAAAGAGGTGTGGGACCTAGTTGACAACTTTTTTCTAGCATTTAATATCTCCTTCATTCATAGAGAGGCAAATCAAAATGTAGATTCTTTGGCATTGGCTTCCAGTACCTTCATAAATCCCATTGGCCCAAATATCAAGTATCAAATGGAAGTCAGACATAGGAAAACCATACCAAACAACATAAAGCACTGACAAGTCTTTAGTGATGATTTGAAGATGAAAATATTTGTACGGACCATTGAATAATTCTCCAGTATATCAATAGATCAAGAGGGTGAAGATGATGAATCGTCTTGTCAACAAACATCTCATCTGTTGAACAAAGTGGTTGGCCACAACATTATGGAACTTAAAAAAACAACATACCAGGGGTCTAATGCCACTGGAAATTTTATTTGACAGTCATGATCTCTAGAGAAGTTGCCATAAAAAATTAAGAAGAGGAAGTGATGGACTAAAACATTGGGACTGTTGAAAATCCCAAAGTAGTCAAATTTTCCAAGTCGCTACCTCTAAAACAAAAAGGCAGGTATGTCAACCTCATGAAAAATTTCGTTGATGTTTTTTCATGGTTGTATGAGGAATTGAATACATTTGACACTGACATCATCCAACACAAGATCCCTCTAAAGGCTAGTTCTAATCCATTCAGAAAGAAGATCGGGAAATTTAATCCCATGCTGATGTCCATAATTGAAAAAGAGATGAAAATAATGCTTGATGCCAGAATTATTGTTCCCTTGAGGTACTCATATTGGGTGGAAAACTTGGTACCTGTGAGGAAAAAGAGTGGGGAAATATGCTTCTGTGTGAATTTCCAAAATCTCAATAAGTGTTCCCTAAAAGAAAACTACCCCCTACCCAAGATGGACCATATTTTGCAAAGGGTAGTAGGTTCCCACATGATTTATTTGTTGGATGGGTACTCTGGTTACAATCAAATAGTAGTATGTGAATAAGACAAAGAAAAAACAACATTCACCACACCATGGGGGACATTTATGTACGACAAAATTCCCTTTCGGATGATGAACACAGGGGCCACCTTTCAAAGGGCTATGGATGTAGCCTTTGTGGGGGAGAAAGACAAACTTATGGTTATATATTTGGATGAAATCCACATTTTCTCCAAATTAGATGATGAGCATTTACAACACCTTGAGTATATTTTCCGAAAATGCAGAAGGTACAGGATTTTTTTGAATCCCATGAAGTCCCACTTTGCTATGCTAGAAGGTAAACTCCTAGGTCACATCATATCAAAAAGAGGTATAAAAATAGACCCTAAGAGAGTGGAGGCCATTCAGGAAATTGAAATCCCCATAAATAAGAATTATATTCAGTCTTTTATAGGTAGAATAAATTTTTAAGGCACTTTGTTCCAAACTTTGCTGAAATCGCAAAGCCTATCACCAACATGTTGAAGAAAGATGTTGTTATCAAGTGGTCTAAGGAGAAAAAATCAGCATTACAAAGGATCAAACGATGTTTGTTTGAAGCCCCTGTATTGGTCAACCCTAACTATGCCAAATAATTAGTTATCTTCTCTTTCACTTCCGAGGAAACCATTGTTGTTTTGCTACCACAAAAGGATGAAGAAGGGAATGAACAACCCATATCCTTTTTCAGAAAATCCCTCCGAGATGTTGAGCTGTGTTGGACATATTGTCATTGAGGTCAACAACCAATGCCATTACATCATAATGATGAGTTGGTATGAATGAAGCTCATAAGAGATAGAAAACATGAAGCTGAAAAGGGAAAGCGCATTTAAGAAATGTGATTAGGATTGAAATCCCCACAGTAAAACTACAAAAGAATCGATGAAGGATCATGTCCAATGATGTATATTTTGGGACAAACAATGACCATCAAATTACAAGAGAAGGACCATTAGAGGACTAGTCAACGATCATATCAATTCATGAACATTGGATATGCAAGAGTCAGATCAAGGGCAGGGATTGATTGCAGAGCGTGAAGGGGGAATTAAACTACATGTTATTTCCAATCACGCAATTAGTCTAGACCATTATATCTCATCGATTCAAATATCGACGACTGTGATTGATCCACCAACAATCGCACAAATTCAAATTGCAGAGTTTGGGTGGCATGATAAACCACACACAAGTTACGGTTCCACAATCCACACCGACCATCCGATCATAGGTAACATTTTGGGAGAAATAAGAGTCGTTGGATTTAAACCAAGGAAAAACAACATCACATACAGATCAAGCCGTTGATCTAAGATCATGATCAATGAACAACATTCATTTTGGTTAAAAAGTTGTGAAGAGGTTACACTTCGGGTAAAACGAGAAGTAAGACATGTTGCACACACATTGAGAGATCACGTCATCATAGTCCATGTCAGCAAGTATACGTCAGTAAGGACATGTGGTGCAATCAGATGATGATAAGTGTCTAGGTCCAGATGGAACTTTAGGTTACGTAAGTCATGAATCTAAGTGACACATGGTAGCCACTCGGTTAGTGCCAAATCAGCAGTGATATCAACAAGTCATGTCACTTCGGGAGTATGCACTTTTGGGGAAACCAAATTCTACCACTAGTAAACCGCCTGAAGTGTCAAAGGCTGAAGTCAACACTGATCGTTGATCTAAGAACCTCAAGAATAGTTCTCAACCGTTGGATCAAGTATAGTGGAAGGATAGTATAAGGTACACTAATAACTAAGAGCAAGTTGTCACCATATCCCTATGACTTATTCGGTAGGTAAAACTTTGGAAGGATTGGCCTACATCATATCTTGAGTAGCATGAAGTCCTTGTTAGCACTCTGTAAATTTGTTCGGCTTATAAAACAAATGACATAGGTAACCTAAAAACCAACTTTAGAGCTGGGTACTAGCCTTCTCATCTCAGAGAGGGCTCTCTCATGTCACTTGGTGTTTCTTTGGCAATCAATGGCTAGTTTTAGTTTGTTTTGGGGGTGTTTTGTATAAATTTGTTGGTAAGGAAGGGGAGGGATATTCAGGGCTATGGAGTCAAAATTATGAAATGAATGAAGACACTGAATTGTCTATAGAACTCTCCAGAGGATAAAGGATAAATGAGGTGATGAGTCTGAGTTGTAAATTGAAATTTGCAGAGTGTAAGGAGAAAGGAGAGAACAAGTAACTGCATCAGAGCATTGATGAAATGAATTATGAATTAGTTAGGAATAAATTTACACAGTTTAAATTGCTTAATCCAAGAGCATCACAAGATGAATTCTAGGACTTTGAACTATCCAATTCAAATAGAAGACAATGTAAATGGAATTAGAAATATAAGAAATACACACAAAGAGAGAAGACAAAACTCATATCACCACCATTAAAATCTTTTCATAGATTCTTCAAATGATTTTGCATATGTATTCAATTCAGCTTCAGAAAATTAAAATAGAGTTCAGAACAACTAGAATTGTACCCTTGCACTTCTGCCAACCATTAATACATTGTGAACTTATAATACTTATATAATTCGAGTTCCTTTAGTTAGAAACCGATTACAATAGTTGAACTGAAACATTTCATCTTCTAAAACTGAGTACAATGATTACAAATGACAGTTTTGGTATGAGAACCGACTATAATGATTAACAGAAAAATGTTTCATGATCCAACTGCAGATTCCTTTGACACTTTTGCTCCTTTCACTACCACGTTCTCTTTGAAATATCACTTGTATTATTTCAAATCTAATTTCATTTATCCATACTCTCCTTAAATATTTTGGAATAATATATTTGAATAAAAATAATTCCCAAATATTTTTTATCTTGTGGAATTAAATTTCCATATTTTAACTCATGCCCGCGGTTTTGAAAACCATGTCTTGTTTTTCCCAATTTACCATTTCAATGAAAACCATGTCTTGTTTTTCCCAATTTACCATTTCACTATGAAAACCATTTACTAGTTTGTTTCCCATGGTTTTGAAAACCATGTCTTGGTTACCCTCTTTTGGTAAAATATTTTTAATCCTCTTCTTTAACTTCTGTAAAACCTTTGGATAAACAATTATCCAAATCTTCCTTTCACATGCATATTCCCATTTAATTATTTTCCATGGAAATAAACATTAATCTCTTTGCTCTATAAAATTTAAATTTTACCTCTATAAAACATTTTCACCATGAGGAAGAAATTTTTTATGGCATTGGAAACTCCATGATTTGTTTTGAAATGCATTCCTGGAAAACTATCATCATATGTCACAGGTTTATGAAAACAAATCATACATTAAATGATTGTCATATTATTTAGGTATTGGGAGGAGTGGTTTTAACCCACACCACTTTTACCCTCGAAATGCATCACGTAACAACATGTCTCCCTGACCAAAAACTATGGTCTAAATTTTGGCCCGCCTTCAAATAATTAACCTTCATTTACTTTCAACCCCTGAAATGTATGTGAACCCTCCATCCACCCTTTGACTTTTTCACATTAAAAATTGATATTCATGCCTATTATTTGATGTGAGGTCATGAATTAAATATTAATATAAATATTTTAATATAAAAATATTTATATTAATAATAATAAACCCTTTTTCCATTTTCTAAGGACTTTGGGCATATGAGGCTTATCACATGAATTTGCGGATAGGATAAGGGTGCTTAAGCTTAATAAAAGGAATATTTTAATTTTCAATGGGAATATGATAATAAGGGTAAAAATGAATGAAGTGATGGAACTGGGGGATTTAGATAAGTATTAAGGCTAGATATAGGTTTGGGATATTTGCCAATTTTTGAATCATGGAGGACATGACTATTTTGGATGATCAGTCGAGCGAAGGATTTAGGTGATGGGAGCTTGATGGAGCTGGTGCAAAAATTTTAAAATCTGAGTGGAAAGATAGCACAAGGATAAGATGCTTTGGAAAAATTAATGCAAATTAGCATGTGATAACATTGTCTCCAATGGGGATGTTATCCTCCTAGTGATGTAGAAAAGAAATCGTAGACTCATTTCTTGATCCATTGGGATGCTCCTAAAACATGTGTGTGTACCCTACTCTGACCTATCACAAGTGTCTGTTGAAAACCAAAGTCTACACATTGCTCTCAACTTGAGAGTGAACGTTGAATACACCGTTAAAATCTTACTATACACACTATTGAAAATCCAAAATGAAAAATGCTTGACCAACAATATTATTCACACCTACCTACCCTAACTGTTGAAATGAACTACCAATCAAGTGAAATCATAATGCCAATGAAACCATGCAAGAATTTTATCCACTGTTTGTTTTCTTTGCACATGCTTCCTCCAAATTCTATTAACTGATAATTCATTAAAGAATTTACCTATAAATTCAAATCTCAAAAAAATTAAAAACATTGGGATTGTTTACTGCCTCCAACAAAACTACAATTGGATCCTCTAAAACATGCAAAAAACAACAATCATGTTTCACCCCTTCCATTGCATTATTTTTTTCATGTGATTTAACTTGTTGATTTCCACCAAGAGTGTTATCCCTCCAAGAAACTCCTTAGGGTTGTAGGCTAAGAATGCTTGGTAACTTAAGAATATGGTAGATTTTGTATGCTTGGAACAATAGGATAACTCAATAGCTAATGAAAAGGACCACTTCATACATTCGAATAAGACAATGCTTTTAGAACTCAATGATCAGACAACAAAGTTTGAATAGGAGATGAAGAATACTAGTCTAGATAACCAAATACAACAATGTGCAGGGTCATACAAGATAGCAAGAAAACCTTTAGTTCAAGTTCATGAGCTTAATAAGAAGATAACAGTTCTTAGAAGCTGAGCTAAACTGAAATAAAGTACAAAATGATGAAAATATGAGAAAATCTGTCATTGAAAACAAAAGAGGATTGTGATTCTATTATCAATAAAGAGTCTAGTACAATAGCCAAAAAATGTCTCCTAGATTGCATCCTATAGTGCTCCAAATGTCTTTGGATTTATAGCCTTACAAGATGAAATCTAGATCCTTGAAAGATGGATCAGATTTACTAAAAATAGTCAAATCAAAACAGATACAACAAGTGTAGGATGAGATCCTATAAAAATGGATCTAGAATACTAAAAATGGAAAATCAAAACAAATAGGAAAAGGTCCTATCTAATGATTTCTAAGATTAGTAGATTGTTGATGAAGTACAGTTTTAGCCTCCCAAGGATGTTTGATTTGGTCCTCCAAAGATAAAATTAAAATTAGATGATGTGTCTTCAAACCCCTGATATTCTTCCTTTGAGAAAGATGCCAAATGTAGTTGAAAAACCTCTTTTTGACCTTATCCCTCAAAACTAGCCTTTGGATCAGACTTGATAATTCAACAACTGTCCATTTGAAGTGGTTTCAAACCATTCAAACTCAAAAAATCCCGATCTGGGAAAAAATTCGGTTATTATGTCCGTGACAGGCTTTCACCAGCTAATTTACCCGAAAATCCGCTCCTTAGCTGGTGAAAAGTAGAGCTTTCACCAGCTAACTAACAAAATTCAAGACGAGTTAGCTGGTGAAAGTGAAAATTTTTTTAAAATCAAATTTCTCAGTCATGGAGAGTCTGTTTTACATGCTTGAATAGTCGATCAACATCTAAAAATCCTAATATTTCCAATGGTGCTTTAAAATATGCATTTGGAGCTCGGGAAGCTAGTCAAATGTTCCCTACAAGGTTAGGCATCATTCTTTAAAAAATGGCAGTGCATTTTTTATCGCTAACATCTGGCTCCAACTGGGATGGAGACCTCCCTGCGAGGTCTCCAAGAACCTAGAAGGCCCTGTGCCTTTAGTATTGGGCATGGAGTCATTCAGCCTTTACAATTTATCATCTGGCTATTTTCCAAAGTTTTTTGTTGTCTTTCCCAATATTCTTTATCTGTAGCATGTCTTCTTCAAACTCCCCTGGAAATGTTGTTTCATTGACATGGCATCTGTTGTAAAATGGAACGACCTTCAGTAACAGCTGCAACTATTGAACTGAAAATGTCATCTGCTAAGACCATATCAAATGCCTCCTTTGCAACCTCTTTAGTCCGAGGATCTTCCACGAATCTTTGATGTTGTGCAGATAAGCCTTCCAAGGCTGTTTAATGACTCTTGAAGAAGATGGAATTCAAATTTGCCAAGTTTGGAAAAAACCCTAATTCAATGCCCCCAAAAAAGGTTCCAAATCAACTTGAAAACCTCCTCCAACTGCTTTGCACCAAAAAGTGGATCTTAGATTGGACATTATAATTCAATATCTATCTTTAGAAAGAGTTTTCAAGAGATTTGGCTGAGTAAAACTTCGATCTGAGAAAAAATACAACTCTACTGCCTGTCTCAGGTTTCACCAGCTATTTCGCCTTAAGGTTTTCTAATTAGCTGATGAAAGCTCTGTTTTTCAACAGCTAATTGGTTATAATTCCACCTTCTGCACTGGTGAAAGTTCTGTCTTGGTCAAATAGCACAGAAATAAACATTTTATGTTGCCATGTATAATCTCAAGTATTCATGAGATAGCCACAAGCTATAACTTGGGATCTTATGTGAAATATGATGTGGGATGTGTACAATGATATCATGACATAGTATTTCGATCCAATGAAGATAGTCACAATGAACTGTTCCGCCCTGCTAAGCCCGGGTTGCATTCTTGTTTTCTCCAACAAATTCCCTATCTTTTGTAACGTATCAATAATAGACCGTAAATCTATGCACAGCATCTTAAGACTTGGCTTGCTCATGATTGAATTCACATCTAGCAACTGGGCTAACATACAAATATTTGACACCTATGACTTTGAAACCTGCACCTCGACGCAAATCCATCTGTTTGTGGATCTCTTGGTGATCAGATGTTTTCCATAAAAACTTGTCAAATACTTACAAATCCAGTTGTGCTTACATTTATCAAACCTTGACACCTAGAGACACGTGGACTCAACTTATCGACTTAGCTGTTAGTGAAATAAAACTCACTATTTACAAAATTGGCATCTGCGTCAATCATTACATGATGCACTTACAAAAATTGATAACCGACACTTGCCGATGAAGTGGATAGGATAGGAACTCCTGGCTTATGATTTAACTCAGCGTTGGGTTTTATGTGATTCTGTAGCATATCATAAGAATTGGGCTTGTGACTATAGTTTGACTCGATATTAGGCTTGAGGACTCAGCTTTGGCTTGGGCTTTATATGTTGACTCATAACTTAGGAATTAGACAACTCATAAGCTAGCTTTAGTATAATGACAGGTGGCTTTAAAAATTAAAGCTTGACTCGTGGCTTAATGTATAGCTCGATTCATGAATTTAGCTTTGGAAAATTTTATGAAAGACATACAAGGAATGACATTTATTTGTCTCTTTTGCATTGTAGGTTGAGAATCTTAGAGGTAAAGCAATCTCAGGCAAAGATATTTTCGAAGGCTGAGAGGAAAAATGAGTCTTATAGAGAGATAGAGAGATAAAAACGCTCTCAATTTACCAGTTCATTTTGATCGCTAATAGGACCTGTGTGGCCTGTAAAAAACTGTAAATCCATATTTACACCAATTTTCTGTTGTAATCCACCTTTCCCAAGCAAGACTACTAGTTGATGCTTATCTGAAATGGTTTTCATGGTTCCTATTTTTTATTGTGCATCTAGATGAACCAGATCTCGAAACCTTATGATCTTTGTGACTTCTCTCCAAGGTTCTCTGCATCTTTAGAAACCAACCTCGAAAGAATTGGTTGAGAAAAAGTCAAATCTGGGTAAAAATACAACCTTTCTGCCATGTAACAGGTTTCACCAGCTAATTTTCCCTGAATCTGCCCCTTTAGCTGGTGAAAAGGAAATCTTTTAACAACTAACTAGTGGATTTCAAAACCAATAAGCTGGTGAAAACCCAGAAAAACTGCCTTGGGAAAAAATCAAATTTCTCTGAATCTGCAATAAACACCTGAGATATTGATGGATGACTCGAGGCTGACTGAGTAGCCTCAGCATGGAGGAATGATCCAGATCGAGCCCTTAAGCATGAAAAGGGAGTCTCTTTTCCTAATTAAGAAAACTAAAAGTAATCTACTTGCTCAAAGAAAGAGCTTATTCTTCTATCAACCGCTACACTAACCAGTAGAGGCAGATTGATCAAGTAAAACTAAATTTCGAAAGTAGCCAATAAAGTAATTGACTTGCTAATATCATGTTTGATCTTTTCCCAAAAGATAAAAGAAACCATAGATCATGGTAATGCAATTTGAAAAGATGACAAGACCAAACTTCATCTGACAGAAATATTTTTGGATTTATGTTGCTCATAGACTCCAAATAGTCAGCAAAAGGGTCATCAAATTCACATAGAAATACCTCTTTGGACTGCTGATCCAATTGTAAATTGAAAAGATGTTGAAGGCTTCTTTTACTAATCTCATTGTTGAATGCAGATCTGTTGGAGAAACATATACGATGGACTGCTGATATGGATTGTTCAGTTCCTCGCCATCTTCTTGATATCTGTTGTAAACTTCCAGTCACTGCAAATCTTGAAACTGAGAGATACCCTTAGGATCTGTTGTAGATTCAAAATTGTCATATGCTGATATAAAAATATGCTCATCATTTTTTAATTTTTTAAAGGAGGCAATCTGATCTTGATAGCTATTATTAACCATAACGTGCATACATCTCTGATCATCTCTTTGGTCATCATATTCATCTTTCTCGTTTGACGTTGACATGTAAAGTACATAAGGATAAATATAATCCTCTGGCTATCCTTCTTGGAGATTAGATGTTTTCTGAAAATCTTGTTCCTCATGGTTGGGACAACTTCCCTTGGTTTGTAAATCCAAAAGCTGAGAGTTGCCTTTACTGATCTCAATGTTGCATGTAGGCAACTCAACCTTTGTTGTAGATCCAAAACTTTCAATTTCTGATCTATCAATCTGCTTATCATCTTTAAAGTTTTCAAAGGGAACAATTTGATCTGCATAACAATCTAATATAGTGGATACATTTGGTATACTATTTAAAGCATCTATACTATGGCCATCATCCTGAAAACCACCCATCTCTTGATCATGGTGAGAGATATCTTCTGTTGCAGCAAAATCTTCATGAGTATTTGGATCTTTATTCAATAAATAAAACTCATGACAACATTGAGGATAGAGAAGGTCATCTGGAAAATGGTCTTTAAAACACATGGAAGGCAGCATGAAAATCGCCAAAGAGCTGACACTTACACTTGGAAGAGACCGACACTAGTCAAGAGAAATCCCTTCTAATGAAAATTTGAAAATATTAATTTGAACATCCTCATGTGAAATTTCAAGCCGGTCAATAAAGTCATGGAAATCCAGCAAATGTTCAGCTGGCACTTCCCACTTCTCTCCACGAAATCTAGGAATACTATGTTCCCATTCATCTCTAGTAGGTACTTGATTAGGGAAACCAACAATACTTGAAAAATCACAGAACACATACCTCCTGGCTAAGATCTTGTTCATGTCATACCAGTAGAGTCACCAACAGATTTATGAACAATGGAGTCGCCATTGAATTTGTCCTTCATGGAGTCATCAGATAGATGATTACAACCGAATGATGTCCAGGATTTGTCTATCATCAAAGCTAGATCTATGTCCTCTCCCAAAGAAGCTAAGCTTCAATCTTCTCTCCCCAGCAACGGCGCCAATTTGTTATCCCTCCAAGAAACTCCTTAGGGTTGTAGGCTAAGAATGCTTGGTAAATTAAGAATATGGTAGATTTTGTATTCTTGGAACAATAGGATAACTCAATAGCTAATGAAAAGGACCACTTCATACATTTGAATAAGACAATGTTTTTAGAACTCAATGATCACACAACAAAGTTTGAATAGGATATGAAGAATACTAGTCTAGATAACCAAATACAACAATGTGCAGGGTCATACAAGATAGCAAGCAAACCTTTAGTTCAAGTTCATGAGCTTAATAAGAAGATAACAGTTCTTAGAAGCTGATCTAAACTGAAATAAAGTACAGAATGATCAAAATATGAGAAAATATGTCATTGAAAACAAAAGCGGACTGTGATTCTATTATCAATAAAGAGTCTAGTACAATAGCCAAAAAATGTCTCCTAGATTGCACCCTATAGTTCTCCAAATGTCTTTGGCTTTATAGCCTTACAAGATGAAATCTAGATCCTTGAAAGATGGATCAGATTTACTAAAAATAGTCAAATCAAAATAGATACAACAAGTGTAGGATGAGATCCTATAAAAATGGATCTAGAATACTAAAAATGGAAAATCAAAACAAAATAGGAAAAGGTCTTATCTAATGATTTCTAAGATTAGTAGATTGTTGATGAAGTGTAGTTTTAGCCTCCCAAGGCTGTTTGATTTGGTCCTCCAAAGATAAAATTCAAATTGGATGATGTGTCTTCAAACCCCTGATATTCTTCCTTTGAAAAAGATGCCAAATGTAGTTGAAAAACCTCTTTTTGACCTTATCCCTCAAAACTAGCCTTTGGATCAGACTTGATAATTCAACAACTGTCCATTTGAAGTGGTTTCAAACCATTCAAACTCAAAAAATCCCAATCTGGGAAAAAATTCGGTTATTCTGGCCGTGACAGTCTTTCACCAGCTAATTTACCCGAAAATCTGCTCCTTAGCTAATGAAAAGTAGAGCTTTCACCAGCTAACTAGCAAAATTCAAGACGAGTTAGCTGGTGAAAGTGCAGATGTTGTAAAAATCAAATTTCTCAGTCATGGAGAGTCTGTTTTACATGCTTGAATAGTCGATTGACATCTACAAATCCTAAGCTTTCCAATGGTGCTTTCAAATATTCATTTGGATCTTGGGAATCTAGTCAAAGGTTCCCTACAATATTAGGCATCATTCTTTAAAAAATGTCAGTGCATTTTTTATCGCTAACATCTGGCTCCAACTGGGATGGAGACCTCCCTACGAGGTCTCCAAGAACCTGGTAGAACCTTTCCCTTTAGTATTGGGCATGGAGTCATTCATCCTTTACAGTTTATCATCTGGCTATTTTCCAAAGTTTTTTGTTGTCTTTCCCAATCTTCTTTATCTGTAGCATGTCTTCTTCAAACTCCCCTGGAAATGTTGTTTGCACATTGACATGGCATCTGTTGTAAAATGGAACGACCTTCAGTAACAACTGCAACTATTGAACTGAAAATGTCATCTGCTAAGACCATATCAAATGCCTCCTTTGCGACCCCTTTAGTCTGAGGATCTTCCATGAATCTTTGATGCTATGCAGATAAGCCTTCCAAGGTTGTTTAATGACTCTTGAAGAAGATGGAATTCAAATTTTCCAAGTTTGGAAAAAACCCTAATTCAATGCCCCCAAAAAAGGTGCCAAATCAACTTGAAAACCTCCTCCAACTGCTTTGCACCAAAAAGTGGATCTTAGATTGGACATTATAATTCAATATCTATCTTTAGAAAGAGTTTTCAAGAGATTTGGCTGAGTAAAACTTCAATCTGAGCAAAAATAAACCTATGTTGCCTGTCTCAGGTTTCACCAGCTATTTCTCCTTAAGGTTTTCTAATTAGCTGATGAAAGTTCTGTTTTTCAACAGCTAATTGGTTATAATTCCACCTTCTGCGCTGGTGAAAGTTCTGTCTTGGTCAAATAGCACAGAAATAAACATTTTATGTTGCCATGTATAATATCAAGTATTCATGAGCTAGCCACAAGCTATAACTTGGGATCTTATGTGAAATATGATGTGGGATGTGTACAATGATATCATGACATAGTATTTCGATCCAATGAAGATAGTCACAATGAATTGTTCCGCCCTGTTGAGCCCAGGTTGCATTCTTGTTTTCTCCAACAAATTCCCTATCTCCTGTAACGTATCAATAATAGACCGTAAATCTATGCACAGCATCTTCAGACTTGTCTTGCTCATGATTGAATTCACATCTAGCAACTGGGATAACATACAGATCTTTGACACCTGTGACTTTGAAACCTGCAGCTCGATGCAAATCCATCTGTTCATGGATCTCTTGGTGATCCGATGTTTTCCATAAAAACTTGTCAAGTACTTACAAATCTAGTTGTGCTCACATTTATCAAACCTTAACACCTGGAGACATGTGGAATCAACCTATCGACTTAGCTGTTAGTGAAATAAAACTCATTATTTACAAAATTGGCATCTGCGTCAATCATTACATGATCTGCTTACAAAAATTGATAACCGACACTTGTCGATGAAGTGGATAGGATAGGAACTCCTGGCTTATGATTTAACTCAGCGTTGGGTTTTATGTGATTCTGTAGCATATCATAAGAATCGGGCTTGTGACTATAGTTTGACTCGAGATTAGGCTTGAGGACTCAGCTTTGGCTTGGGCTTTATATGTTGACTCATAACTTAGGAATTAGACAACTCATAGGCTAGCTTTAGTATAATGATAGGTGGCTTTAAAAATTAAAGCTTGACTCGTGTCTTAATGTATAGCTCGATTCATGAATTTAGCTTTGGAAAATTTTATGAAAGACATACAAGGAATGACATTTATTTGTCTCTTTTGCATTGTAGGTTGAGAAGCTTAGAGGTAAAGCAATCTCAGGCAAAGAGATTTTCGAAGGTTGAGAGGAAAAATGAGTCTTACAGAGAGATAGAGAGATAAAACGCTCTCAATTTACCAGTTCATTTTGATCGCTAACAGGACCTGTGTGCCCTGTAAAAGACTGTAAAGCCATATTTACACCAATTTTCTGTTGTAATCCACCTTTCCCAAGCAATACTGCTACCTGATGCTTATCTAAAATGGTTTTCATGGTTCCTATTTTTTATTGTGCATCTAGATGAACCAGATCTTGAAACCTTATGATCTTTGTGACTTCTCTCCAAGGTTCTCTACATCTTTAGAAACCAACCTCGAAAGAATTGGTTGAGAAAAAGTCAAATCTAGGTAAAAATACAACCTTGTTGCCATGTAACAGGTTTCACCAGCTAATTTTCCCTGAATCCACCCCTTTAGCTGGTGAAAAGGAAATCTTTCAACAGCTAACTAGTGGATTTCAAAACCAATAAGTTGGTGAAAACCCAGAAAAACTGCCTTGGGAAAAAAATCAAATTTCTCTGAATCTGCAATAAACACCTGAGAGATTGATGGATGACTCGAGGCTGACTGAGTAGCCTCAGCATGGAGGGATGATCCAGATCGAGCCCTTAAGCGTGAAAAGGGAGTCTCTTTGCCTAATTAAGAAAACTAAAAGTAATCTACTTGCTCAAAGAAAGAGCTTATTCTTATATCAATCCCTACACTAACCAGTAGAGGTAGATTGATCAAGTAAAACTAAATTTCCAAAGTAGCCAAGAAAGTAATTGACTTGCTAATATCATGTTTGATCTTTTCCCAAAAGATAAAAGAAACCATAGATCATGGTAATGCAATTTGAAAAGATGACAAGACCAACCTTCATCTGACAGAAATATTTTTGCATTTATGCTACTCATAGACTCCAAATAGTCAGAAAAAGGGTCATCAAATTCACAAAGAAATACCTCTTTGAACTGTTGATCCAATTGTAAATTGAAAAGATGTTGAAGGCTGCTTTTACTAATCTCACTGTTGAATGCAGGCTACTCGCGATCTATTGGAGAAACATATACGATGGACTGCTGATATGGACCGTTCATTTCCTTGCCTTCTTCTTGATATCTGCTGCAAACTTCCAGTCGCTACAAATCTTGAAACTGAGAGATACCCTTAGGATCTGTTGTAGATTCAAAACTGTCACATGGTGATATAAAAATTTGCTCATCATTTTTTAATTTTTTAAAGGAGGCAATGTGATCTTGATAGCTATTATTAACCATAACGTACATACATCTCTGGTCATCTCTTTGTTCATCATATTCATCTTTCTCGTTTGACGTTGACATGTAAAGTACATAAGGAGAAATATAATCCTCTGGCTCTCCTTCTTGGAGATTAGATGTTTTCTGGAAATCTTGTTCCTCATGGTTGGGACAAATTCCCTTGGTTTGTAAATCCAGAAGCTGAGAGTTGCCTTTACTGATCTCAATGTTGCATGTAGGCAGCTCAACCTTTGTTGTAGATCCAAAACTTTCAATTTCTGATTTATCAATCTGCTTATCATCTTTAAAGTTTTCAAAGGGAACAATTTGATCTGCATAACAATCTAAGATAGTGGATGAATTTTGTATACTATTTAAAGCATCTATATTATGGCCATCATCCTGAAAACCACCCATCTCTTGATCATGGTGAGAGATATCTTCTGCTGCAACAAAATCTTCATTAGTATTTGGATCTTTATTCAATAAATAAAACTCATGACAACATTGAGGATAGAGAAGGTCATCTGTAAAATGGTCTTTACAAAACACATGGAAGGCAGCATGAAAATCAGCCAAAGAGCTGACACTTACACTTGGAAGAGACCGACACCAGTCAAGAGCAATCCCTTCTAATGAAAATTTGAAAAGCTTAATTTGAACATCCTCATGTACAATTTCAAGCCGGTCAATAAATTCATGGAAATCCAACAAATGTTCAGCTGGCACTTCCCACTTCTCTCCAAGAAATATGGGAATACTACATTCCCATTCATATCTAGTAGGTACTTGATTAGGGAAACCAACAATACTTGAAAAATCACAAAACGCATACCTCCTGGCTAAGATCTTGTTCATGTCATACTAGTGGAGTCACCAACAGATTTATGAACAATGGAGTCACCACTGAATTTGTCCTTCATGGAGTCGCCAGATAGATGATTACAACTGAATTATGTCCAAGCTTTGTCTATCATCAAAGCTAGATCTATGTCGTATCCCAAGGAAGCTAAGATTCAATCTTCTCTCCTCGACAATGGCGTCAATTTGTTATCCCTCCAAGAAACTCCTTAGGGTTGTAGGCTAAGAATGCTTGGTAACTTAAGAATATGGTAGATTTTGTATGCTTGGAACAATAGGATAACTCAATAGCTAATGAAAAGGACCACTTCATACATTCGAATAA
>SNQJ01S0000903.1:197946-224564 GCA_010110895.2 Picea sitchensis | reverse complement strand
AGCTGAGCTAAACTGAAATAAAGTACAGAATGATGAAAATATGAGAAAATATGTCATTGAAAACAAAAGAGGACTGTGATTCTATTATCAATAAAGAGTCTAGTACAATAGCCAAAAAATGTCTCCTAGATTGCACCCTATAGTGCTCCAAATGTCTTTGGCTTTATAGTCTTACAAGATGAAATCTAGATCCTTGAAAGATGGATCAGATTTACTAAAAATAGTCAAATCAAAACAGATACAACAAGTGTAGGATGAGATCCTATAAAAATGGATCTAGAATACTAAAAATGGAAAATCAAAACAAAATAGGAAAAGGTCCTATCTAATGATTTATAAGATTACTAGATTGTTGATGAAGTGAAGTTTTAGCCTCCCAAGGCTGTTTGATTTGGTCCTCCAAAGATAAAATTTGAATTGGATGATGTGTCTTCAAACCCCTGATATTCTACCTTTGAAAAATATGCCAAATGTAGTTGAAAAACCTCTTTTTGACCTTATCCCTCAAAACTAGCCTTTGGATCAGACTTGATAATTCAACAACTGTCCATTTGAAGTGGTTTCAAACCATTCAAACTCAAAAAATCCTGATCTAGGCAAAAATTCGGTTATTCTGGCCGTGACAGGCTTTCACCAGCTAATTTACCCAAAAATCCACTCCTTAGCTGGTGAAAAGCAGAGCTTTCACCAGCTAACTAGCAAATTCAAGACGAGTTAGCTGGTGAAAGCGCGGATTTTTTAAAAATCAAATTTCTCAGTCATGGATAGTCTGTTTTACATTCTTGAATAATCGGTCGACATATAAAAATCCTAAGATTTCCAATGGTGCTTTCAAATATGCATTTGGAGCTCTGGAAGCTAGTCAAATGTTCCCTGCAAGATTAGGCATCATTCTTTAAAAAATGCCATTGCATTTTTTATCGCTAACAAAGAGGATGAAAAATCTATTGAGACTACTAGAAATAAAAATCTTTTGAATCAAAAGACAGTGTTGGTTGAAATGAAATCCCTGGTGGAAAGCAATCCATATCTAACACTGACGTTGATTGACCATAATCTTTATTTCCAAGCTTGTAGTTAAGCACAACCTGCAAATCTGAACTGAAATAACCTTCCATGTAATCAGCAACACGGTCATCAAATGCACGAGAAAGTTGTTGGTCTTCCTCACTGATAACAATTTGCTCGTGTAAAACAGTGTCACTGTGAATGCAATCAGACTTCCCTGCTTCCTCTGTTATCTCATGATTTTCTTTCAACAATTCAAAGGAAGAAAAACATAATGGAAGATAGTTTTCATTTTCAAGTCCATTGCTTTCTTCATATTCAACATCATGCTTGGAGGATTTATGATTTGAAACATTATAAACAGTTTGTTTCAGAAATTTGAAAGAAACAAAACACAATGGCAAGGTTCTTTCACCTGATTCAAAACCTTCTTCATTTTCTTCACTGTTGTCATATGCACATTTTTCAAATTCTTTGGATTGTTGAACACACTCATTTTCAGATTCATCTTCGACCAATCACTACAATTTTGAACTAACAAGACCTTCTACATAACAAGTAACAGGGTCATCAAACACATGAGAATATTGCCACAATTTCTGGTCAATTTTTTCCAGTGAATCAATGTGATTTGGCATCAACACACATTCCTTTTCTTTAGTGATGATCTTATAATTTTCTTTCAACAATTTAAATGAATAAAAACATAAAGGTAAAGAATTTGCTTTAGCTGATTTAGTACTTTCTTCTTTGTAACAGTGATATGTAGGTTGATCGCTCTCATTACACTACTAAAAAGGAACATTTTCGGATAGATAGAATGCAATTGTTTGTTATAGGAAGTCAACATCATAATCATCATCATATTTATCATATATAGGAAAATCAACAACATCTGCAATGTCATCTAATAAGGAAAAGCTTGGAACATCAACCTGTTATTCAACAAGTTGATTTGCAAATTCATCTTCTTGACTGTCTATAAATGAATACATAAAACAATCAACCCCATGCTTATCATGGGATGGATCAGAAGCGAAATTAGCACCTTCTCTTTCAATAAGTGGAATATAATATTTTCCAAAATCATTAGCATTTAAAACTTCAAGAGGGAATAAGATATTATTAACTCTCTGCTCAATGTTTTCTATTCATATTCATTGTCATGCTCTTTAGAATCCAACTCCTCATTTTGAATCTGTTTACATTCTTGGATATTGTGTTGAATCTCATGTGCATCATTAAACATTTGCTATAAGGACTTAGGTCTTCTTTCTATCATGAGGAAAGACAAATCTGGATGAAGAGTTGTTGCATAATGGAGCATGGAAGCAGCTTCAGTGGGTTGAATCTCTTTGGTCAAATTGTAATAAATACTTGAAAACCTTCTATTGAATGTAGAAATAGTTTCATTGCTATGACTTTTCAAGGCATAGAACTCTGTAAGTTGTAGATCCAAAGATTTCTTCTTGCCCCAAAACTTCAAAAATACATTCTTCAATTCCTCCCATGAGCTAATTGTCTCTGGCTGCAAGTGTTTAAACCAGTCTTTGGTATCCCATTTCAAGGATTGAGAGAAGGCCCCCATACAAACATCATCATGATCAATCTCAAACAAATCTATAAAATGTTCGAAATCTTGGATGTGTTTTTCAGATGTGATGGCATCAAGTTCTCCATCAAACACAAGTACATACTTATATTTCTTTGGAGGAAAATCATGAAGGATGTGAGGTAATTTTAAGGGTTTGTATCTATGTTGAATCTTGGAGGGTGTTGGATCAAGTACAAGAGGTGAAATATCATACTGGGTTTCATGAGTCTCATCAACTTTGCTATGGTGATCACATGGCTCAGATGGAAAATTTTGATCAAAATCAGTGATACAGTGAGGATATGTATGTACAACTTTAAGAGGAGGATATATAATTGCAATATTCTCATTATCATCATTTGAATGCAGAAGGTAAAGAAATATTTGTTTATCATGTTTAGGAAAGGACAAAAGGTAATTAATAAAAAAAAATATTATGTCTTGGAAAAAACTCAAGTTTAGGTACTTGTTTTCTCCCATGATGTCCTTTCATACCTCTTTCAAGGGATCTCATATTCCAGTGGAGTCTCTGAATCGCATTTGAAGCTTGAGTGGAGTCGCCAATGCAATCTTCATGCTACTGAGTCTTTGGACAGTGGAGTCACCATGAAATTTTTGAATTCTAGATTCTTGAAAATGGAGTCGCTAGGTGAATGATGTAAAACATTTCTGTGTTTGAATACTTTTCACCATCAATACTCAGATATGAACTTTATCATTTCTCCCAGGGAAGATTCCTCCTTCACTTCCCGATAATGGTGCCAGAATGTTAGCACTATGTAAATTTGTTCGGCTGATAAAACAAACGACAGAGGTAACCTACAAACCAAATTTAGAGTTGGGTACTAGCCTTCTCAGCTCAAAGAGGGATCTCTCGTGTCACTTGGTATTTCTTTGGAAATCAATGGCTAGTTTTAGTTTGTTTTGGGGGTTTTTTGTATAAATTTGTTGGCAAGGGAGGGGAGGGACATTTAGGGCTATGGATTCAAAATTATGAAAATGAATGAAGACGCTGACTTGTCTATATAACTCTCCATAGAATAAAGGCTAAATGAGGTGATGAGTCTGAGTTGTAAATTGAAATTTGTAGAGTGTAAGGAGAAAGGAGAAAAAAAGTAATTGCATCAGAGCATTGATGAAATGAATTCTGAATTAGTTAGGAAGAAATTTACACAGTTTAAATTGCTTAAGCCAAGAACATCACAAGATGAATTTTGGGCCTTTGAACTATCCAATTCAAGAATAAGAAAATGTAAATGGAACTAGAAACACATGAAATACATACAAAGAGAAAAGAAAAATCTCATATCACCACCATTAGAATATTTTCATAGAGACTTCAAAGACTTCTGCATATGTATTCAATTCAGCTTCAGAAAATTACAATAGAGTTCAGAGCAACTAGAATTGTGCCCTTGCACTTTTTCCAACCATTAATACATTGGGAACTTCTAATACTTATACAATTCGAGTTCCTTTAGTTAGAACCCGATTACAATAGCTGAACTGAAACGTTTAAGATTCTAAAACTGAGTACAATGATTACAAATGACAGTTTTGGTATGAGAACCGACTATAATGATTAACAGAAAAATGTTTCATGATCCAACTTTCGATTCCTCTGACGCTTCAGCTCCTTCCTATGCCACATTCTCTTTGAAATGTTTCTTGTATTCTTTCAAATATAATTTCATTTATCCATATTCTCCTTAAATATTTGGGAATAATATATTTGAATAAAAATAATTCACAAATATTTTTTATCATGTAGAATTAAATTTCCTTATTTTAACTCATACCCGTGGTTTTGAAAACCATGTCTTGTTTTTCCCAATTTACCATTTCACTAAAAACCATGTCTTTTTTGGCCCAATTTACCATTTCACTGTGAAAACCATTTATTGGTTTGTTTCTCATGGTTTTGAAACCATGTCTTGGTTACCCTCTTTGGTAAAATATTTTTAATCCTCTTCTTTTACTTCTGTAAAACCTTTGGATAAACAATTATCCAAATCTTCCTTTCACTTGCATCTTCCCATTTAATTATTTTCCATGGAAATAAACATTAATCTCTTTTCTCTGTAAAATTTAAATTTTACCACTGTAAAACATTTTCACCGTGAGGAAGAAATTTTTTATGGCATTGGAAACTCCATGATTTGTTTTGAAATGCATTCCTAGAAAACTATCATCATATGTTGCATGTTTATAAAAACAAATCATACATTAAATGATTGTCATAGTATTTCGGGCTTGGGAGGAGTGGTTTAACCCACATCACTTTTACCCCCGAAATGCATCATGTAAGAACACGTCTCCCTGACCAAAAACCACGGTCCAAATAATGAACCTGTGTATATTTTCAAGCCCTGAAATGTATGTGTGCCCTCCATCCACCCTTTGACTTTTCCACATTAAAAATTGATATTCGTTCCCATGATTTGACGTGAGGTCATGAATTAAATATTGGATTAAATATTAATATAAATATTTTAATATAAAAATATTTATATTAATAATAATAAACCATTTTCCCATTTTCTAAGGACTTTGGGAATATTAGGCTTATCACATGACTTTGTGGATAGGATAAGGGTGCTTAAGCTTAATAAAAGGAATATTTTTAATTTTCAACGAGAATATGATAGTAAGGGTAAAAATGAATGAAGTGATGGAACCGATGGATTTAGATAAGCATTAAAGCTAGATATAGATTTGGGATATTTGCCAATTTTTTACTCATGGAGGACATGACTATTTTGGATGACCAGTCAAGTGAAGGATTTTGGTGATGGTATCTTGACGGAGCTGGTGAAAAAGTTTTAAAATCTGAGTGGAAAGATAGCATACGGACAAGATGCTTTGGAAAAATTAATGCAAATTAGCATGTGATAACAGTCCCGAAGTTACAAATAGACGAATACCCAAAGAGTCAGAGCTCTTTTGTGCCTAAACCCATGGTCCTAGCCCTTGGAATTATGACAGTTTTTGAGAAGGGAAAGTGACAATACACACTTTGGCGAAAGATACTATGGGAGGTTTGGAAGGTCACAAAGCCTGGAAGTTGTGAAGGAAGAAATTTTGAATTCTCAAAGTAAATGAGAACTGTTCACTCACCTGTATCTTAATTCATGGTTGTCAATTTGTTAGAAACCTTTGGACAAGCCATAATCATCCGACTAACAAAAGAAAAAATATTGACTGTCCGATCGGTTTCAGGGAAAGATACTCCAGAAGGTTAAAATACTATATAGGTTGAAAGTTATGAATGATGAAGCTCTGAAGTAAATGAGAGTCGTCCATCTCATCATGTGATTCAAATGTGATTGTCGATCTTGAAAAGAATTAATCACTAGATTGGGTTAGCACTTAGACATTGCCCTCAGTCACAACAGTTTGGTCATATGAAAACAAAGGGGAGTTACAAGCTAAGAACCTGTCAATTCCACGTACAGGAAAATGCACCAGAGAGAGAAATAACAACTTGATTCAGATCTATTGAGAACTAAGGATGCAGCAAAAGTGTGGGAATGAAATAACGAAGTCGATCCATGACTATGATTGACTCTTAAAGGTTGATCAACATATATATGATGACAAATTAACCCTGTCATGATATTATATGAATAATAATAAAGGAAGCCCAAAATCGAGATTAAGTTTGTAGTAATGAACCCACGATCATTTGAAAAAGAATGGTTTGAAGGAAGCGTCTCTTTGGAATAAGTAGTGATGGTTTAAACGCTGAAAAAAATTACAAAGACTTTGAAGTCTTTAACAAACTATTAATAAAAGTAATAATATAAGTTATTATTAAAATAAATGAAAGGGTGCAATGATTCATTGTCAAAAGACACATTCGTTCAAGTTCACACCAATTGGAAGATTATATAAACAAAGAAGTATGGTGAACAAAAAGTGTAGTTAAAATTTTGAAGTATATATATAATGGATTGAATGAAAGTTCATTCTATCAGGTTCGTGTTTGTTTACAAGTTGGGTCTTGTATGAGGATTGGATTCCTCTCATCTCAATTGGATCTAAGATAAACAAGTTGGGAATTGTTATGAGGGTTGAATTCCTCATTTCTCAGTTGGATCTGAGAACTACAAGCTGGGTCTTGTAACATACAACTGGGTCTCTCATAATTGTGTTGGTTGTGGAGCCTGATTATCTTTCCGATTTAGAGGTCTTTATTTTCAGTCGTGTTTATACCTTATGAAGACCTTACACCCCAAAAGAATGTACACTCTTCCACGTGGGGGAGTGAAAAGGGGGGTTACCCCCTCTGCATGGTCTGAGGGAAAGCAGGCCCTCGACGGGGTTTCAGGAGCGAAGCCCCCAAAGGAAAAATTTCCTTGTAAATGCATATTGTAATTTCATTATAAATCTGGACCATTCATTATAAGGTCACAGATATGACAGTAGAAGTTATGTTAGTTTTTTTACCTAGAAGGAAACCCTCTTTTATGATGGAAATGTATTGCGGCTATGGATCATTATGAATATTGTATTCTGAGATAAGAGACTGTGAGAGAAAGAAGAGTAAGTTACAATGGATTTTTTGTAGGTTGTATCCCTTCATTTGTTGGATAATCATAAAGGAAGGACATGGCAATTTCTCTGGTGGACATAGCCCATACTGGGTGAACCATGTATATCTGTGTCTTTATTTCATTGTGTATCTTATGTGTTCTATTTCCACATTTGTTTTATTTTATTGCTCCACGATTTTGTATTTCTAACAACTAGTATCAGAGCAAAAGGTGACTCATAGGAAAAGAGGGTTCCTGGTTCGAGTGGTAGCAATGGAAGAATATGGAAAGTTTAGGGTCGAGAAATTTAACGGCCAAAACTACCAGTTATGGAAGATGCATATGGAGGATTATTTTTATCAGAAGGATATATTCCTACCATTGGGTGGAATAGAAAAGAAGCCGACAACCATGAAGGAGGAAGAATGGGAGGTTCTTGACATAAAGGCACTAGGAACGATACGAACGAGCCTAGAAGCGTTGATGGCTTTCAATAATTTGAAAGAAAAGACAACAAATGATCTAATGGATGCATTGGCTAAACTGTATGAAAAACCCTCGACCTCCAATAAGGTATTTCTAATGAAGATATTATTTAATATGAACATGTAAGAAGGTGGGTCTGTTGTAGATCATTTAAATTAATTTAATACGGTTACTAATCAATTAAGTTATGTAAAAGTGGAATTTGGTGATGGTGTCAGGGCTCTTCTAATCTTGTGCTCATTGCCAGAAAGATGGAACATCTTGGTCATAGTTGTAAGTAACTCTTTCTCTGGTTCAAAGACTTTAAAATTTGATGATGTTGTTGGTGTTATCCTTAGCGAGGAAATGCGACGAAAAATCACAGGTGAGACATCAGGTAATGTGTTAAACATGGAGAATAGGGGAAGACAAAAGGATAGAGGAAAGGGCTCAGGGAACTACAGGAATTCTAGGAAGGGCAGATCCAGATCCAGATTTGGAAAGATACAGTGCTAGAATTGTGGGAAGAAAGGAAATTTGAAGAAATATTGCAGAGCTCCAAAGAAACAAAGAGATGGACAACATGGGAAAAATCAAGAAGCAAATGTAACAGGTGATGTGTTACAATATTCTTTGATTCTTTTGTGGATAATATTTTTGAATCTTGGGTAGTAGATTCAGGGGCTTCTTTTCATACCACGCCCCATAGGAAACATTTTCTAGGTGATTTTGGATAGGTTCATTTGGGTGATGATGCACCATGCAAAATTGTTGGAATGGGAAAGGTAAAAATAAAACAAAGTAATGGAAACCAATGGTTGTTGAAAGAGATAAGACATGTTCTAGATCTAAGGAAAATTCTAATTTCAATAGGGTAGCTGGAAAGTGAAGGTTGTATATCCATATTTACAGATAAGGTGTGGAAGTTCACCAAAGGATCATTAGTGATAGCAAAAGGAGAGAAGGTATGTGCATTGTATTTATGTACTGGTAATACTAACTCTTCTATCTCTTTAGCTTCCAAAAGAGTGGATACAACACTATGGCATCATAGGCTTGGACACACGAGTGAGAAGGGGATGCATATACTTCACAAAAGAAATTTGTTTCCAGATATTAAACAAATTGATTTGGATTTCTGTGAGCATTGTGTTTATGGAAAACATAAGAGAGACAAATTTATCAGAGTCGGAAAAGAAAAGAAGAGTGACAGGTTAGAGCGTATGCATACATATGTATGGGAAATAGATTAGGTATCATTTATTAGTGGCTCTCGTTATTATGTTAATTTTATTGATGATTCAACTAGAAAAATTTGGGTTTATTGCATTCAACTAAAATCTAATGTTTTTGATACTTTTAAGAAATGGAAAGATTTGGTTGAGAATGAGACAACAAAAAGGTTGAAGTGTCTCAGATCATAAAATGGAGGTGAATATTGCAGCAAGGAGTTTGATGATTATTGTTCATACCATGGGATTCGTAGAGAGAAGATAGTTCGAGGAACACCACAGGAAAATGGTGTGCCAGAAAGGATGAATAGGACAATCATGGAGCGTGCAAGGAGTATGAGATTGCATGTTGGTTTTCCCTTGCAGTTATGGGCAGATGTTGTAGATATTAATGTTTGCTTAATAAATAAAGGACCTTCAATCTCTTTGGATGGTAGAATTCCAGAGGAGGCATGGACAAGTAAAAAGGTAAACTATTTTTTTTGAATAATTTCGGTTGTGAATCATTTGTCCATATTGATAAAGAAAATAGAACAAATCTTGAGGAAAAATCCAAGAAGTGTACCTTTATTGGATACGGTGTTAATTATTTTGGTTATCACTTATGGGATTATGAAAATAAAAAAATCATTAGGAGTATAGATGTCATATTCAATGAGAAGTTCATCTACAAAGATCAGTTGCAGGGAAAGAAACAGGAAAAAGAAAAAAGAAAATACACAGTGTTTGATGATATCACTGGAAAAGAAACTCCAAAGGTACCAGAAAATCAAAATGTACAACAACATGATCGACACGTACCTCAAATTCCTGCAAGTGTTGTTAGAATATCTACCAGGTTAAGTAGACCCCCTGAACGATACTCTCCTTCATTGTATTATTTATTGTTGATTGATTTTGGTGAACCAAAATGTTATGAAGAGGCAATGCAGATATACACCAAAGAGAAGTGGGAGCAAGGAATGAAAGAGGAAATGGATTCCCTCGTAAATAACCAAACTTGGGATTTGGTTCAGTTTCCTGTAGGAAAAAGAGCATTACAAAATAAATGGGTTTACAAGTTGAAGGAAGAAGATGGAGGAAAAAAGTGGTACAAGGCTAGACTTGTTGTAAAGGGGTTTGCAAAAAAGAAAGGTATATATTTTGATGAAATATTTTCTCATGTTGTTAAAATGACTTCAATTAGGACTATTTTAAGTCATGTGGGAGTAGAATATTTGCATCTTGAACAGTTAGATGTAAAAACAAAAATATCCATGGGGATTTGGCGGAAGAGATTTATATGCAGCAGCCACAGGGGCATGAGGTCAAAGGGAATGAGAATTTGGTATGCAGGTTGAAGAAGAGATTGTATGGCCTAAATCAATATCCAAGGCAGTGATATTTGAAGCTTGAAAGGTTTATGACATAACATGGTTATAGTAGATGTCATTCTGATCATTGTGTTTATTTTTAAAAGCTAGAAAATGGAAGCTATATCATCTTGGTATTGTATGTAGATGACATGCTTGTTGCAGGGTCTAATATGCAGGATATAAATGTGCTCAAGAGGAAATTAGATAACTCATTTTCAATGAAGGATTTGGGTGTTGCAAAAAAAATCCTTGGTATGAGAATAACAAGAGATAGGAAAAATCACAAATTGACATTGTCTCAGGGTGAGTACATAGAGAAGGTGTTGGAGAGGTTTAGATTGTAGAATGAAAAACCAATTAGTACACCTTTGGCCAGCCATTCCAAATTAACTAAGGAAATGTGTCCCTAGACACATGAGGAGATAGAATACATGTCTAGGGCCCTTATTCATCAACAGTTGGCAGTTTGATGTATGCAATAGTTTGCACAATACCATATATTGCACATACAGTGGGAGTTGTGAGAATGTATATGAACAATCCATGTAAATAAAATTAGGAGGTAGTAAAGTGGATTCTCAGGTATTTGAGAGGTACTTCTACTCGCACATTATTTTTTGGAGGTTCAGACATTGTTCTACATGGATATGTTGATTCAAATATGGAAGGTGATAAAGATAGCAGGAGGAGCACCACAGGGTATGTTTTTATTGTAGGTGGAACATCAATAAGTTGGATTTGGAAACTATAAAAGGTTGTTTCACTTTCAACAATAGAGGTATAGTATGTTGTTTCTACAGAGGCTAGTAAAGAAATGATTTGGTTATAGAGGTTTATGGAGGAATTGGGAAATAAGTAGGAGAATAACAGGTTGTATTGTGATAGTGAGAATTCCATTAATCGTTCAAAGAAATCATCCTTCCATTCAAAGAATAAGCATATACAACTCAAGTACCATTTCATACAATCCATCTTGGAAGATGGACATTTGAAGTTGGAAACGATACACACTAGCCAAAATCATGCAAACATGTTAACAAAGGGAGTAACCAGGGAGAAACTAAGTTCCTACTCAGTTGGAACTCAGTTTCAGTTGGTCTTCAAGAATGAATATGAAGATTACAAATTCTCCAAGTCCAAGAAGGATCATAGTCCATCATATACAACAACAGTGGAGTTGTTGAGATCAGTCTCCAAGTGGGAGATTGTTGGTTGTGGATCCTAATTATCTTCTTGATTCATAGTTATTTGTGTTTAGTTGTGTTTATACCCTAGGAGAATGTACACTCTTCCAAATGAGGGAGTGGAGAGGGGGGTTACTCCCTCTGCGGGGTCTGTGGGAAATCCCAAAGGAAAAATTGTCATGTAAATGTATATTGTAATTTCATTATAAATATGGACCGTTCATTATAAGGTCGCAGATCTGGCAGTAGAAATTATGTTAGGGTTTTTTCCCCTATAAGGAAAACCTCTTTTATGAGGGAAATTTATTGTGACTATGGATCATTGTGAATATTGTATTCTGAGATAGGAGACTGTGAGAGAAAGAAGAGGAAGTTACAGCGAGTTTGTTGTAGGTTGTATCCCTTCATTTGCTAGATAATAATAAAGGAAGGACCCGACAATTTCTCTGGTGGACATAGCCCACACTGGGTGAACCATGTATATCTGTGTCTCTAATGTATTGTGTATCTTCTATGTTTTATTTCTACATTTGTTTTATTTTATTGTTCTGCGATCCTAATTTTCTAACAAATTGTTTGAAGTTGAAGATATTCAAGATTGATTTTATGTATTCATTCAAGTTAAATTAATAAATAAAATATTTATTCTTTTATATATTGATTGAGAAAATGAAATAAATATGTGTTGTTTAGTTTATTTGTGAAAAGTGAAAATTGTCCAAAGTTTTGTGACACTGNNNCCCCCCTCTCAATGTCAAGTATAAATTTCAACAATTAGTATCAGAGAAGGTTCCTTCATCACAGTTTAAACATTGAAGGTATATTCAGAAGAAATGGGTGGACAATTTTCTATCTCCACAAATGAATCTCCCTTATTTGATGGAACAAATTATTCATCATGGAGGGAAAGTATGAAAATATATTTGAAGTCAAGAGGATATGGAATTTGGGATTCTGTAGTAATTAATCCCTAGAACTTAACTACTTCGAAGATAAAAACCAAAACTGCAAAGGAGGAAAGGAGAAACAATTCAATAGCCTTAAAAGCAATCCAGGATGGATTGTCAGACCAAGTCAAAGAAAAGATGAAACACTACAAATATGCTAAAGAATTATGGCTCCAACTAGAAAATTGTTATCAGAATAAAACAAAAGAAGAAGATAAATCCTATCAAAGTGAGGACCAAGAGTCTAATGCAGAATATTCCTATCAGAATAAACAACACAACTCAGTAGAAGAGAATTCTTATCAAAATAAGGAACAAGATAAAGAAAAAGGAAATTGCAATGAGATTGAAGAACATAATACATTGAAAGACATTTCTAATCATAATGAAATGAAGGATTTAATTCAATCCTCATTCATAAATGAAGAAGAGAACCTCATCAATGAATTGAGGCATACCTCAGTAATCATTAAAGAAAAATTACATAATCTTAAGACTGATGTTACAATTGCAATAGAAGAGATTCCCATGGAACCAAGAAATGGTATACATATTAAAGTTCATATGGAGGATATTGAAAATATTGATTATACAATTATGTGCACTCTAGAAGACTTGGAGAAACTTTGATAGAAAGATGTGTTTCTACATCAACAATTAGATCAATCTAACCATGAAGAGCATCATCAAAAGTTTCAACTAGAAAACAAAGAAAAAGAGATCAGAAGATTAAAGATTGAAGTTGATCATCTGATAAAGGAAATACAAGAATTGAAAAAACATGATAACAAAAGAAAAGAAGTACTAAATGAAACAAAAGAATTATTTAACAGTCTAAACACTCAACTTAAGGAAGCTAAGAAAATGGAAGAAGCCTTAAAGATTTAGTTGACTAAAAAGGAAGAGGCATCTCACAGGTTGAAATCATAAATAGTCAATCTTAAAATGATGAATGAAAAGAAAAATAAGATTGTGAATTTTTAGAATAGATCAACTATCCTAGATAAGATTTGGAAGAGCCAAAGATCAACTAATGAAAAAAATGGACTTGGATACAATAAAAAAGAATATAATAACAAGAGTAGCACCATTTATAAACATGAGAAAGGATCATCCTTCTAAAAAATGAAAGGTGTAAATACAAAGCAATTACAAGTCATGAACTTTGTTAAGGAAGGAATCTATAGAAGTAAAAAGGAAGAATAAAATCAAAAGATAAATCTCTCAAGACAAATAAATTCAAGAATGGAAACACCTTCAATGGGTATTGCTTCTCTTGTCATAGTTTTGGTCATAAAGAAATGGACTGCAAGAAACTAGAGAATGGATATGCAAGAAAATCCAAAAACTCAATTAGATGTTGGAGATGCAATTTTGTTGGATACACAACAAAATTTTGTCATACAATAAGATGTTATAACTGTGATAGGGTTGGGATCAAATCCCAAAGCTGCATGAGTTCAAAAAGTTGGAAGAATAAAGGAGATGACGAATCTCCAAAAACACAATTAGAAAGAGAAGATCCAAAAAGCGGAATATATCTTAGAAAGACATGGAGAAGAAAATTTGAAGGAGAAAGCACGAAAGATGATATTACTCCTAAAATTGATGAAATTAATAATAGGAGATTGCTGGGTAAAAATTATAATAAGGAATATAATAATCAAATCTATGCATATAAAGTAGATCAAACTCAAGACATGAAAACTCCTAAAGAAAAATCCGACACAATTCCAAAACTTGATAAGGTCATACAAGAAGATTATACATTAGCCAATAAATGAAAATTAATAGAAGAATATTCTCAAAACAATGATAAAGAAACTTATGGTGCACATAATAGTGACATTGATGATGAATCTTCAACAAGAGAACAACCAGAAGAATTGAGTGATGATATAACTCTATGCAAGATCTGACATAGTTGATTGCAGGTCTTCATTTTCCCAGGAATAGTACAGGTTATGTATTGGTCTCATAATTGTTATAAGTGGAGAAACCCTAAATGGAAGTTAATATGTGGGAAATAAATGGAATGAATGGAAAATTATGCAACAGTGAGGTGATGATGAAGATAGACTGAGTACAAGTATGAAAATGAAAAGTATGGAAACTAAAAATTCAGAGACAGTGGTTGTGACAGAGAAAATATGAAAGATGTATGGGATGGTCGATGTGTTCCTGAGTTGGTTGGATAACTAGATCAATTCTAGTTGAATATATTACATTCTATCAGCAAGCCAATTCATGTGTCAAGAAAAGTATAAAGTCTATTGGATGACTTTAAGAGAAGTGTATAGTAAAGAAGCATCTAGGATAAATATGTATACATCTGGTTAGAGATCAATGAGAAGCAATGGACAGGTCGAAAGGTTGTTTGAAAAGTATAATATTCAGTTGCACAGTCTTCTAGTAGGACAAGAGTATTTGCAACGAAAATGGTAGGATGTATATAGTGGTATACATGGAATCTTGTAGAAATTACATGGGGAGATATATTTTCAAGAAGAACTACCCCTTCAGAAACAAAGGTGAAGAGAAGTTATAAGTAGAGAGATCATGATTACAGAGGGAGTTACCCGATTTCAGATTCTGGGAAAGAACTATATATATAGACATAGATTAATCACAGAGGGAGAAACCCTTTTCCATTGATGTCAAAGGGGGAGAGTAACTTCATAGACAAAAGAATCATCACAAGGGGATTTTGTGTATGAAGTTAGAGTGTTTCCCTCAATGACAGAGGGGGATACTCTTGGGCATATTGTGATTGAATTATTGTCATTGATGTCAACAACCGATGTCATTATGTCATAATGATGAGTTGGTATGAATGAAGCTTAGAATAGATTATGCACATGAAGCTCAGAAGGGAAAGCACATTGAAGAAACATGATCAGGATTGAAATCCCCATAGTAAAACTACAAAAGAATCGACGAAGGATCGTGTCCACTGATGTAGATTTTGGGACAAACTAGGATCATCATATTACAAGAGAAGAACCATTGGAGGACTGTTCAACGATCATATCAAGTCATGACCATTGGATACACAAGCTCCACATCAAGGGCAAGGATTGATTGTGGAGAACAAAGGGAAAATTAAACTACATGTTATTTAAAGATCAATGACTGTGGTTGATCCACCAACAATCACACAAATTCAAATTGCAGAGTTTCGGTGATAGGCTAAACCACTTATGGTTCCAAAATACACACTGACTGTCCAATCATAGGTAACGTTTTGGGAGAAAGAAGATTCGTTGGATTTAAAACAAGGCAAAGAAGCATCACAGATAGATCGAGTCGTTGTTCTAAGATCACGATCAATGAACAAATTTCATTTTGAGTTAAAGGTTGTGAGGAGGTTACACTTCGGGTAAAATGAGAAGTTAGACACATTGCACACACATTTAAAGATCATGTCATCATAGTCCATGTCAGCAAGGACACCTGTCACTATTAGATGATGATAAGTGTCTAGGTCTAGATGGAACTTTAGGTTACATAAGTCATGAATCTAAGTGACACGTGGCATCCACTCGATCATTTCCAAGTCAGTAGTGACATCAACAAGTTAGGTCACTTTGGGAGTATGCAATTTGGGGGAAACCAGATTCTACCACTAGTAAATAGCCCGAGGCATCGAAGGTCAAAGTCAACACTGGTCATTAATCTAAGAACTTTAAGAATCGTTCTTGACCGTTGGATCGAGTACAATGGAAGGATAGTGTAAGGTACACTAACAACTGAAAGAAACTTGTCACCATAGCCCTATGACTTATCCGGTAGGTAAAATTTTTGAAGAATTGACCTACTTCATATCTCGAGTAGCCCGAAGTCCCGAAGTTACAAATAGACGAATACCCAAAGAGAGGGAGATGTTTTGTGCCTAAACCCATGGTCCTATCTCTTGGACTTGTGAAGGTTATTGAGCAGGGAAAGTGATGATATTCACTTTGTCGAAAGAAACTCTTGGAGGTTTGGAAGGTCACAAAGCCCAAAATTCATGAAGGATGAAATTCTAAATTCTCGAAGTAAACGAGAACCGTCCACTCACCTGTAGATTAAGACATGGTAGTCGATTTGTTTGAAACCTATGGAAAATCCAAGATCGTCCTACTAACAGAAGAACGAATATTGACCATCTAATTTGTTTCAGGGAAAGATACTCTCGAAGGTTGAAAGATTGCAAAGATTGAAAGTTTCGAATGACGAAGCTCTAAAGTAAATGACGGTCATCCATCTCATCATTTAATTAAAACATGACTGTCAATATTGAAAATCATTAAGCACTAGTTTGGGTTAGAACTTAGACACCTCCATCGATCACATCAGTTTGGTCATATGAAAAACAAAGGGGAGTTACAACCTAAGCACCTATCAATTCCAAGTACAGGAATATGCACCAGAGAGAGAAGTAACAACTTGACTCATATCTATTGAGAACTAAGGGTGTAGCAAAAGTGTGGAATGAAATAACGAAGTCGATCCATGACTGTGATCGACTCTTAAAGGTTGATCAACATATATATGATTATTGTTGTCATGGAATTGATCAGACCAGGGTCCTTCTCAAGTTACCAACAAAAGGTACAGTGTAGTCTAGAGCATTGGCATTTTCATCTCCTCCGAAGATAAGAAGTCTCACCCAAAGAACAACCAAGACAAAAGGATAGGGAAGGGAAAGGAGAATACTTGGGTGGGTTCCCAAAACCTTCAAGACTCACCATGTTCTTGCGCAATATAAACAACTTACATATCAGATCTGAACTCATGCATACAAGAACAAAAGATACTTAAGTTGTGAAAAATCATTTATACACAGAGACATCATGTTGAGATTATCAAGCATAAATAAGTACTGCAAAGATACAATGCATAATCATAAACATAGTATGACAAATTATATTTTAAAATTTTGGGTCCTTCTTCTTCTATTATCTCCAAAACTCATCGAACACAATCTCATAAATACAACTTTGTACTCTGTTATAGAATTATGACTCTAGACTCATGTCGTAGAGCTCTATCTAACCAAAAATGAATACAAATTACATGTACAACATTTTCTTAACAACAACAAAACTCAACCTATCAAGAACAAGAACCCAGAACTGAGAGAGAACAAAGAGCCCTTTTAAAATTGTATACATCTCATATATCTAACATGATTGAGATCTTCTGTATTTGGTCTTGCACGATTTCTTGTTCTGTTGTAACTACTTTTTCCTTGTTGGCATTCCGTTGTCCTTTTCCTCAACCGATCTCTGTTACTTTTCCTTGCTCCAATGTCCAGCTTCTTCTATAGCTTGCGCAACTTGGGCTAAACCAAAACTGGGACTGTATTCCTTCTTGCGTAGCTTCAAATCCAAAAATGAAGGGCCTAACAGGCTCCGACCACAAGCCTTGACTCACCCTTGAGGTCAAGTACTTGTCTCTTTCACAACTTCTAGGAGTAACTGTTTCTTTCCCTTATCCTCCTTCTCCAATTTACCTTCCTCTTATGCTTGCACTTCCTCTTTCTTTTCCTCTTCAAACGAAGGGCCCAACTCTGGGACCAACACTAAAGCTCACTTTCTGACTTCCTGGAAACTCCCAATTTTATCCTGCCACTTCTTGGCAAGGAGTGAGGCCTCGACTACGAACTGTTGGGTCGCATCTGTGATACATCCCTTGGGCTTGGATGTGACCAAAGAGTTACATTCGAAGTCTATTATGGCATCCACCTAATGCATTTTCATGTATGCTATTTGAACAATAGATCAAAAGTCACACAACTCCTTGGCTATAAATTGTGTCTCAAACAGAGAATTCATCTCATTATCCGTTTATTGGATTTGGTCAAATTTCTCTTATTTCTCAAGAGGACCCATAGTGACCACAACATCCTCATTCAGAAACTGTATTCTCATGCACACGTCCTCTAGAGTCTAGTTGCAGCTAGTGATGATTCCCATCCAGTCACTGACTTCTCGAAATATCCTTGAGCACTCAGTCGTGTGCTTGTGTAGTGCTGCTTGAGCATTGTTTTCTTGCAACACTACCTTCTCCATCTATTATTGCAACTTCTGAGGTTGATACTTTGCTTCTTGTTGAATCTACCACAACTGCACTCCCAGATGCTTTATGTGAATGGCCAACTATGATCATGCTCCTTGGAGTAATTATATCTTGTGCTCAAGCTCTTTTTCATCACTGGACTCTGGCAGTTGAGGTGCAGCCTTCCTTATTTCCAACCAGGATTCAGCAAGCCTCCCCTGGATGTTTTCTAGTTTCTGTTCTGCCTAAATCTTGGCGAATTATTCCTACATCTTAAGTGCTTGAGAAATGAGTGTTTCCTCCCTTGCGAACGTTGTAGTCCTTTCAGTCTACTAGAGCCTCTTCTCCAGTTGATCAGTTGAGGCCTTGATCACTTCGAGTAGTTGCATTGCTAGTCACTATGTTAATTTAGCAGGAGAAGGGGTGGTGTCCCTAGGTGCTCGGACCTACAGTGGAAAACCACTGGCCATTGATTTCTTTGAGGGAGTCTCTACCTCCTCCTCTCCTATAGATAGTCTTGGCACCAAACTCAATCTCAATGCCACCAGAAGGAACGTTAAAACATTCGTTTTGGTCAGGTAGAGTTGCAGAAACTCTGCACACTGTTGAGGGTTTTGGAGGATTAGCTCCATTTTCTCCTATGTTGACATTGCACTTTTCCTTGAAATCGTGTATGTTTCATTCTGATCCTCTAGTATCTCCTCTTCGTTTTGGACCTTCGCTTCCTGGATTTGTGCTTCTGATAGCACCCTCAACCATAGTCATTGAGGCAGTTTGTTGGGGAATTCAGACTTGTAGTTTCTCTATTGTTTGCATCTCCATCGAAGACGGAGCATCCTTACTCAACAAAAAGGGTACAATCCACTAGTCCTGGGCTTCAGGGTTTTGTCCAATCAGTTGTATCTTTTGCTCAGGTATTTATGGGTTTGGACCAGAGATTTATGGCCTCTGCTTGAGAATTTTTTAGGGACCGAGCTACATGGGTTATGGATCACTAGTTTGGGGTGGACTATCGGTTTCTGGAGGTGGTGACTAGGGTTTTTATGGTGATGGAAGTTGTTCATTAATGATGGTGGATGGAGTGGTGTCAAGCTCATGGTCATCCTGAATATGTATGATGTGGGTTGCTCGAGCTGTTGAGTGAGTGTGGGATATGGTGCATGAGATGGTTTGGGCATTCAGAACTGTACTTGGGGAAATCCTCTTCCTTCATTTATTAGCTACTGGCTCGATGATGAATGCAACACTAAGGATTTCGTTGACATCCTTACCTGTCAAAAAAACTTGTTTCGGTAGTTGTGGGAACACCGACAGTGTTCTCTTCTTGTGCTCCAATGGCTGCATCTCCTCCTCTTCTTCAGAGTCTGTCTATGCTGAAGCTTATTTATTCTATACCTATGGGCCTAAGCTTAGTCCTACCCCTTCTTCTTGACCTTTCTTCTTCAACAACTCGGTGGGAAAAATATAATGCATCCCCGACTTGCGCGGTTTGCATTTGACTCCATGCCACAACATCACCTCCTTGTCGAAGGCCTCTTCATCCAAATAGAATGGAAACATGCACGAATCAAAGTCCTCTCTGTTCATATACCTCAGCCACACAAATGTATGTTGTCGGTTCATGTTGAATGATTTATTCTGTGTATTGCAGTTAAGCATCTGCTACGGAATGCACAACCTCTCTATTGATTCGATTAATCTGTTGTACCACTTTGAGAACGTCGTGTTTTTGAAGGTGGTGTTCCTCGATTCCACCCTTGTCAGGGCTTAAACATTTTCTCCAAACGCCCCTTATTTGATGGCTCCAATGGTCTTCTGATGGGTGGCATCCACTTGAGCATTGTGAATGAAAGAAACAATTATCCATAGGTGAAAGCACCACCTTTCTCCTAAGCTTCCTCATAGGCCACAAGGAGTTCCTCCAATAGGTAGTTGCACCATTTAAAGACAACTCCATTGGCGCAAAAATCCACCACTGATAAAGCATCCAATGTGCATTCTCCCTTGTAGTAGGACCTCATAACTTTGCTATATATGATGTAGCAACCATTCCTAACCGTCTCGGGTAGCATGGGCTTAATATTGTCTATGCACCCCCCCTCTCTATGTGTGAAACCTCTCATATAGGTTGGGCTCCCCTTTCTTCTTTCCATGCTTGTTGGGACCCTCGAAACCTTTGGACACATCCTCACCCTTGAGGGACAATCTAGTAAGTTGGTGGATGTATTCTACATGGATTGGATATCACCTATCCAACCACAAACTTCTATCATGCACCCTCCTGATAAGAAAATTGGTACACCTCGCAACTTCCCCGATGGTGTCAAAAAATGGTAAGTCCTTGAGGTTCATGATATTCGAATTGAACAAATTTATAATCCTTCTCCCTTGCTTCTACACCTTCTCTTTCTTGTCCACCCTCTTGGGGACTTCTTTCTCTCTGTGCTTCTCTCTCACTTAATCTTTGATTGGCCAATCTTTCGTTTCTTCTCATCTTCCACAACTCTTCCATATGTCCGTCTTCTACTTCTCCTAGTCCAACATATTTTCGCAACTTCTTGGATTGTTTTGTTGCTTTATTTATCTCACTATGCCACCACTTCTCAACTATGGTATCTCTTTTCAAGGCTCTCTCATCTCTTGAGTCCATTTCTTGGTGTTTCCCTCGTTTTTCAAAGAACACTCTTCCCTCTCTCAGGCCATGATTCCACCCCAACCTCAACCCACCCAAAGCGAGGGTGTTTTTGTTCCCATATCGATTAGGGACATAGTCAGCATCCCCTCTTCCATCAAGAAAACCTTAATCCACATGGAGATTTCTCTCAACAGTATTCCCCTTGCGTCTTTCTTGAAATCTGCTTCTTCTCATGGAAAATATTGGTGATTCTTAGATGCAAACTCAATAATGTATCCTTCTAATGTGATATTGACCTAGAAATAGATTTCTCACGTTATTAGGTGATCCATTCGGTGAAGTGATGCAATATTTTATGTATCCCAAGTACATGTCCTCTTGAATCATTTGTAATTATAGAGCTTCTTGGAGCCTATCTATCCAGTCGAAAATTTCTTCTGAGAACTTAACCCAGAATATCTCAGAATATCACATATTGAGTAAAAGATTACCTCCCATGTATCTTTCACAGATTTTCCTCTCAACTTCGCTTCTTTCCATATGAAGGCGTCCAAATTTCTCTCCCACCATTAATGAATATTATATATGTGAATCTGAGGAAGAAACCTCCCTACAGGTTCCCTTTCAACATAGGTCTTGACAATGGAACCATTTTGTTGGCTTGGAATTGATCATACCAGGGTCCTTCTCAGTTTACCAACAAAAGGTACCATGTAGTCTAGAGCGTTGGAATTTTCATCTCCTATGAAGAGAATAAGTATCACCCAAAGCGCAACCAAGATAGAAGGATAGGGAAGGGAAAGGAGAATACTTGGGTGGGTTCCAAACTCATGCATACAAGAATAGAAGATACTTAAGTTGTGAAAATAATTTATACACAGAGACATCATATTATGCTTATCAAGCATAAATAATTAATGTAAAGATACAATGCATAATCGTAAAAACAGTATGACACATTATATTTTAAAATTTTGGGTCCTTATTCTTCTATTATCTCCAGAACTCATCGAACACAATCTTAGAGATACAGCTTAGTACTCTGTTATAGAATTCTGACCTTGGACACATGTTGTAGAGCTCTATCTAACCAAAATTGAATATAGATTACATGTACAACATTTTCTTAACAACAACAAAACTCAACCTATCAAGAAGAAGAACCCAAAACAGAGAGAACAAAGAGCCCTTTTACAATCATATACATCTCATATATCTAAGCTCATTGGGACCTTCTGACTTTGGGCTCACATGATTTCTTGTTCTGTTGTAACTAGTTTTGCCTTGGCGTTGCGTTGTCCTTTTTCGCAACTAATTTCTATTACGTTTCCTTGCTCCACTGTCCAAATTCTTCTGTATCTTGTGCAACTCGTGCTAAGACAAAACTGGGATTGTAGTCCTTCTTGCACAGCATCAAATCCAAAAATGAAAGGCCCAACAATGATGAATTAACCCTATCATGATATTATATGAATAATAATAAATGAACCACAAAATGGATATTAAGTCCACAGTAACGAGCCCACAATCATTTGAAAAAGAATGGTTTGAAGGAGGCATCTTCTTGGAATAAGTAGTGATGGGTTAAATGCTAAAAAAATTTACAAAGAGTTTGAATTCTTTAACAAACTATTAATAAAAGTAATAATATAAGTTATTATTAAAATAAATGAAAGGGTGTAATGAATCATTTTCAAAAGACACAATCGTTCAAGTTCACACCAATTGGAATACTATATAAACAAAGAAGTATGGTGAACAAAAAGTGTAGTTAAATTTGTTGAAGTATATATATATTTATATATAATGGACTCAATTAAAGCTCATTCTATTAGGTTGGTGCCTGTTTACAAGATGGGTCTTGTATGAGGATTGGATTCTTCACATCTCAGTTGGATCTGAGATCAACAAGTTGGGACTTGTTATGAGGGTTGGATTCCTCATTTCTCAATTGGATCTGAGAACCACAAGCTGGGTCTTGTAACAAAGAGTTGGGTCTCTCATAATTGTTTGAAGTTGAATATATTTAAAGATTGATTTTGTGTATTCATTCAAGTTAAATTAATAAACAAAATATTTATTCTTTTATATATTGATTGAGAAAATGAAATAAATATGTGTTGTTCAGTTTATTTGTGAAAATTCTAAAATTGTCCAAAGTTCTATGACATTGATTCAACCCCCCTCTTAGTGTCAAGTATCCATTTCAACAATTGGTATCAGAGAAGGTGCCTTCAGCACAGTTTAAACACTGAATGTGGTTCAGAAGAAATGGGTGGACAATTTGCTATCTCCACAAATGAAGCTCCCTTATTTTATGGAACAAATTATTCATCATGGAGGGAAAATATGAAAATATATATGAAGTCAAGAGGATATGAAATTTGGGATTCAGTAGTAAGTAAGCCCTGACACTTAAACACTTCGAAGAGAAAAACCAAAACTGCAAAGGAGGCAAGGAGAAACAATTCAGTAGCCTTAAAAGCAATCTAGGATGAATTATCAGACCAATTTAAAGAAAATATGAAACACTACAAATATGCTAAAGAATTATGGCTCCAACTAGAAAATTGTTATCAGAATAAAACACAAGAAGAAGAGAAATCCTATCAAAGTGAGGAACAAGACTCTAATGAAGAATACTCCTATCATAATAAATAACAAAACTCTAATGAAGAATATTCCTATCCGACTAAAGAACAAAATTCAATAGAAGAAAATTATTATCAAAATAAGGAACAAGATAAAGAAAAAGTAAATTGCAATAATATTGAAGAACATAATACATTGAAAGACATTTCTAATCAGAATGAAATGAAGGATTTAATTCAATCCACAGTCATAAATGAAGAATACAACCTCATCAATGAATTGAGGCATACCTCAGTAATCAATACACAAAAAGTACATAATCTTAAGACTATTTTTACAATTGAAATAGAAGAGATTCACATGGAGCTAGGAAATGGTATACATATTAAAGTTCATATGGAGGCTATTAAAAATATTAAGTATACAATTATATTCACTCTAGAATACTTGGAGAAACTTCAACAAAAAGATATGTTGCTACTTCAACAATTAGATCAATCTAACCATGAAGAGCATGAACAAAAGTTTCAACAATAAAACAAATAAAAAGAGATCAAAAGATTGAAGATTGAAGTTGATCATCTGATGAAGGAAATAGAAGAATTGAAAAAACATGATAACAAAAGAAAAGAAGTACTAAATGAAACAGAATAATTAGTTAACAGTCTAAACACTCAACTTAAGGAAGCTAAGAAAATGGAAGAATCCCTGAAGATTTTGTTGACTAAAAAGGAAGAGACATGTCACATGTTGCATCATAAATAGTCAATCTTAAAATGATGAATGAAAATACAAACAAGATTGTCAATTTTCATAATAGCTTAGTTATCCTAAATAATATTTGGAAGAGACAAAGATCAGCTGATGAAAAAACTGGTCTTGGATATAATAAAAAAGAAGACAATAACAAGTGTAGCACCATTTATAAACATGATAAAGGATCATCCTTCTAAAAAAGAAAAGGTGCAATTAAAAAGTAGTTACAAGTAATGAACTTTGTTAAGGAAGGAAGCTATAGAAGTAAAAAGGAAGAAGAAAATCAAAAGATAAATCTCTCAAGCCAAAATAAATTCAAGAATGGAAACACCTTCAATGGGTATTGCTTCTCTTGTCATATCTTTGGTCATAAAGAAATGGATTGCAAGAAACTAGAGAATGGATATGCAGGGAAATCCAAAAACACAATTAGATGTTGGAGATGCAATTTTGTTGGAGACACAGCAAAAAAAATTCATACAATAAGATGTTACAACTGTGATAGATTTGGGCACAAATCCCAAAGCTACATGAGTTCAAAAAGTTGGAAGAATCAAGGAGTTCACAAATCTCCAAAAACACAATTAGAAAGAGAAGATCCAAAAAGTCGAATAACTCTTAGAAAGATATGGAGAAGAAAATTTGAAGGAGAAAGAAAGAAAGATGATATTACTCCTAAAATTGATGAAATTAACAATAGAAGTTTGGTGGGTAAAACTTCTAATAAGGAATATAATAATCAAAGCTATTCATATAAAGTAGATCAAACTCAAGACATGAAAACTCCTAAAGAAAAATCTGACACAATTCCAAAACTTGATAAGGTCATACAAGAATATTATCCATTAGCCAATAAATGGAAATTAATAGAGGAATATTCTCAAAAAAATGATAAAGAAGCTTATGGTGCACATAATAGTGACGTTGATGATGAATTTGCAACAGGAGAACAACCAGAATAATTGAGTGATGATATAACTCTATGCAAGATCTAACATTGTTTATTGCAGGTGTTCATCTTTTGAGGAACAATATAGGTTATGTATTGGTCTCATAATTGTTATAAGTGGACAAGCCCTAAATGGAAGTTACTATGTGAGAAATAAATGGAATGAATGGAAAATTCTACATCAGTGAGGTGATGATAAAGATAGATTGAGTACAATTCTGAAAATGAAAAGACTGGAAACTGAAAATTCAGAGACAATGGTTGTGACAGAGAAAATATGAAAGATGTATGAGTTGGTCAATGTGTGGCTCAGTTGGTTGGATAACTAGATCAATTCTAGTTGAATAGATTACATTCTATCAGAAAGCCAAGTCATGTGGCAAGAAAAGTATAAAGTCTATCAGATGAATTTAAGAGAAGTGTACAGTAAAGAAGCATCTAGGATAAAGATGGATACATCTGGTTAGAGATAAATGAGAAGAAATGGACAGGTCAGAATTTTGTTTGGAAAGTATAAGATTTAGTTGCACAGTTTTCCAGTAGGTTGGGCTCCCCTTTCTTCTTTTCGTACTTGTTGGGACCCTCGAAACCTTTGGACACGTCCTCACCCTCGAGGGACAGTCCAGTAAGTTGGTGGATGTATTCTGCATGGATTGGATATCTCCTATCCAACCACAAAATTTTTTCATGCACCCTCCTGATAAGAAAATTGGTACACCTCACAAATTCCCCAGTGGTTTCGAGAACTGGTAAGTCCTTGAGGTGCATGATAGTCTAATTGAACAAATTGATAAAGTTGGGCTTGGGAACAAACTGCATGCCTCCCAACTCATCTGGAGTGATACTCCAGAAAACATCTATGTTTATTTGAGGGAACAATACCTGGTCTGTTAACTCAAAGTCGACGAGATGGACTTGGTCCACCTTCCCCTTAAGATCACCCACGACCTTGACCCGGGGGTCACAGGGCTCATCTCGTACTGCATCCTTGGAAAAAGTGCTTTGGCTCCCTGTAGCTCTCGGCATGTTCAATCTAAACTATCAACAATTTGGACAGGCGAAACATGGATTAGGGATTGTGACAATACGTCGAGGGATTACACAGGATTTCTCACTCTTCAGAATTCATAAATTTATGAGTTCTTTCTGGGAAACAATGCGTCCTACACCAATTTCTCAGACCCTTTGTTGTTGGGTATTATACCCTACGGACTAATAAGCTAGGGCTCTAAACTTATACGCATAAAATGACCCTTAAGACTTAACTTTTGACCTTCTACCCGAATCTGAAACCTCTTTCTTCACATGCATACAAGAGAAGAAT
>SNQJ01S0000903.1:160875-188360 GCA_010110895.2 Picea sitchensis | reverse complement strand
ATCTTGTACTTGAACATTTAAGTGGGGTAAAAGGAGGTTGCCCCCTCGAAGAGGCTTATTATTTGAAATTATCTCTTTTTCAAGGCGTTGAGTACTTTTCCTGAGGTTTTTCTATGCTATATTGCTGTTTGGTTCTTAACATGGATTCCTCACATCTCAGTTGGATCTGAGATCAACAAGTTGGGACTTTTTATGAGGGTTGGATTCCTCATTTCTCAGTTGGATCTGAGAACCACAAGTTGGGTCTTGTAACAGAGAGTTGGGTCTCTCATAATTTTTTTAAGTTGAAGATATCCAAAGATTGATTTTATGTATTCATTCAAGTTAAATTAATAAATAAAATATTTATTCTTTTATATATTGATTCAGAAAATGAAATAAATATGTGTTGTTCAATTTATTTTTGAAAATTCTAAAATTGTCCAAAGTTCTATGACACTGATTCACCCCCCCTCTCAGTGTCAATTATCCATTTCAAAAATTGGTATCAGAGAAGGTTCCTTCAGCATAGTTTAAACATTGAACGTTGATTCAGAAGAAATGGGTGGACAATTTTCTATCTCCACAAATGAAGCTCCCTTATTTGATGGAACAAAATATTCATCATGGAGGGAAAATATGAAAAGATATCTGAAGTCAAGAGGATCTGGAATTTGGGATTCAGTAGTAAGTAAGCCCTGAAACTTAAACACTTCAAAGAGAAAAACCAAAACAGCAAAGGAGATAAGGAGAAAAAATTCAGTAGCCTTAAAAAAATCTAGGATGGATTGTCAGACCAAGTCAAAGAAAATATGAAACACTACAAATTTGCTAAAGAATTATGGCTCCAACTAGAAAATTGTTATCAGAATAAAACACAAGAAGAAGAGAAATCCTATCAAAGTGAGGAACAAGAATCTAATGAAAAATATTCCTATCAGAATAAAGGACAAAACTCTAATGAAGAATATTCTTATCAGAATAAAGAACAAAACTCAATAGCAGAGAATTATTATCAAAATAAGGAACAAGATAAAGAAAAAGTAAATTTCAATAAGATCGAAGAACATAATACATTGAAAGACATTTCTAATTAGAATGAAATGAAGGATTTAATTCAATCCTCAGTCATAAATCAAGAATACAACCTCATCAATGAATTGAGGCATACCTTAGTAATCAATAAACAAAAAGTACATAATCTTAAGACTATTGTTACAATTGCAATAGAAGAGATTCACATGGAGCCATGAAATGGTATACATATTAAAGTTCATATGGAGGCTATTGAAAATATTAAGTATACAATTATATGCACTCTTGAAGACTTGGAGAAACTTCAACAAAAAGATGTGTTGCTACTTCAACAATTAGATCAATCTAACCATGAAGAGCACGAACAAAACTTTCAGCAATAAAACAAATAAAAAGAGATCAGAAGATTGAAGATTGAAGCTGATCATCTGATAAAGGAAATAGAAGAATTGAAAAAACATTATAACAAAAGAAAAGAAGTACTAAATGAAACAGAATAATTAGTTAACAGTCTAAACACTCAACTTAAGGAAGCTAAGAAAATGGAAGAAGCCCTGAATATTTTGTTGACTAAAAAGGAAGAGACATGTCACATGTTGAATGAGAAATACTCAATCTTAAAATGATGAATGAAAAGACAAATAAGATTGTCAATTTTCATAATAGCTCAGTTATCCTAAATAATATTTGGAAGAGCCAAAGATCAACTGATGAAAAAAAAGGTCTTGGATACAATAAAAAAGAAGACAATAACAAGTGTAGCACCATTTATAAACATGAGAAAGGATCATCCTTCTCAAAAAGAAAAGGTGCAATTACAAAGTAGTTACAAGTAATGAACTTTGTTAAGGAAGGAAGCTATAGAAGTAAAAAGGAAAAAGAAAATCAAAAGATAAATCTCTCAAGGCAAAATAAATTCAAGAATGGAAACACCTTCAATGGGTATTGCTTATCTTGTCATAGCTTTAGTCATAAAGAAATGGACTACAAGAAACTAGAGAATGGATATGCAAGAAAATCCAAAAACACAATTAGATGTTGGAGATGCAAATTTTTTGGACACACAACAAAATTTTGTCATACAATAAGATGTTACAACTGTGATAGGTTTGGGCACAAATCCCAAAGCTACATGAGTTCAAAAAATTGGAAGAATCAAGGAGTTGACAAATATACAAAAACACAATTAGAAAGAGAAGATCCAAAAAGTTGAATAACTCTTAGAAAGATATGGAGAAGAAAATCTAAAGGAGAAAGAAAGAAAAATGATATTACTCCTAAAAATGATGAAAATAATAATAGGAGATTGGTGGGTAAAACTTCTAATAAGGAATATAATAATCAAAGATATTCATATAAGGTAGATCAAACTCAAGACATGAAAACTCCTAAAGAAAAATCTGAGACAATTCCAAAACTTGATAAGGTCATACAAGAAGATTATCCATTAGCCAATAAATGGAAATTAATAGAGGAATATTCTCAAATCAATGATAAAGAAGCTTCTAGTGCACATAATAGTGACCTTGATGATGAATCTGCAATAGTAGAACAACCAGAATAATTGAGTGATGATATAACTCTATGCAAGATCTGACATAGTTTATTGCAGGTGTTCATCTTTCGAGGAACAATATAGGTTATGTATTGGTCTCATAATTGTTATAAGTGGACAAGCCCTAAATGGAAGTTACTATGTGAGAAAGAAATGGAATGAATGGAAAATTTTTCAGCAGTGAGGTGATGATGAAGATAGACTGAGTACAATTATGAAAATGAAAAGACTGGAAACTGAAAATTCAAAGACAGTTGTTGTGATAGAGAAAATATGAAAGATGTATGGGTTGGTCGATGTGTGCCTCAGTTGGTCGAATAACTAGATCAATTCTAGTTGAATAGATTACATTTTATCAGAAAGCCAAGTCATGTGGCAAGAAAATTATAAAGTCTATCAGATGAATTTAAGAGAAGTGTACAGTAAAGAAGCATCTAGGATAAAGATGGATACATCTAGTTAGAGATAAATGAGAGGAAATAAATAGGTCAGAAGGGCATTTGAAAAGTATAAGATTTAGTTGCACAGTGTTCCAGTAGGACAATAGTATCCACCGTGGAAACAATAGGATGTATATAGTGGTATACATCGCATCCTGTAGAAATGACATGGGGAGAGATCTTGTCAAGAAGAACTACCCCTTCAGAAACAAAGGGGAAGACAAGTTAGAATCATAGAGAGAATGATTGCAGGGGGAGTTACTCGAGTTCAGATTCTTGTCTAACAAATACAGACAGAAAATGATTAATCATAGGGGGAGCAACCCTTTTCCATTGATTTTAAAGGGGGAGAGTAACTTCATAGACAAAAGCATCATCATAGGGGGAGTTTGTGTATGAATTTAGAGTGTTTCCCTTAATGAAAAAGGGGGAGATTCTTGGACATATTGTCATTGATGTATTTTCATTGATTTCAACGGCCAATGTCATTACATTATAATTCTGAGTTGGTATGAACGAAGCTCAGAAGAGATGACACACATGAAGCTAAGAAGGGAAATCGCATTGTATAAACATGATCAGGATTGAAATACCCACAATAAAACTACAAAAGGATCGAGGAAGGATCCTGTCCACTAATGTAGAATTTGGGACAAAGCAGTATTATCATATTACAAGAGAGGACTGTTGTAGGACTAGTCAACGATCAGATCAAGTTGTGACCATTGGATATGCAAGCATCATATCAAGGGGGAGTATTTATTGTAGAGCACGAAGGGAGAATTAAGCTACACATTATTTCCAATCCCGCAATTAGTCTAGAATGTCAGATATCATCGATTCAAATATCGATGACTATGGTTGATCCACCAACAATCACACAACTTCAAATTGTGGATTTTGGGCGATGGGATAAACCAGGCACAAGTTATGGTTCTACAATCCACACCGACAATCTGATCATAGGTAGCTTTTTGGGAGAAAGAAGAGTCATTGGATTTAAACCAAGGAAAATCAGCATCACAGATAGATCGAGTCGTTGATCTAAGATCATGATCAATGAACAACATTCATTTCACATTAAAAGTTGTGAGGAGGTTACACTATGGGTAAAATGAGAAGTAAGACACATTTCACACACAATGATAGATCACGTCATCATAGTCCATCTCAACAAGATTACATCAGCAAGGACATGTGGCCCAATCAGATGATGATAAGTGTCTAGGTCCAGATGGAACTTTATTTTATGTAAGTCACGAATCTAAGTGACATGTGGCAGTCACTTGGCCAATGCCAAGTCAGCAGTGACATCATCAAGTCACGTCACTTCGGGAGTATGCACTTTGGGGGAAACTAGATTCTACCAATAGTAAACTACTCGAAGCGTCGAAGGATGAATTCAACACTGATTGTCGATCTAATAACCTCAAGAATCATTCTTGACCATTGGATCAAGTATAGTGGAAGGATAGTGTAAGGTACACTAACAAATGACAACAATCTTTCACCATACCCCTATGACTTATTCAGTAGGTAAAAATTTGGAAGGATTGACCTACTTCATAGCTCAAGTAGCCCGAAGTCCGAAAGTTACAAATATCTGAATAACCGAAGAGTCGGAGCTCTTTTGTGCCTAAACCCATGGTCCTATCTCTTAGACTTGTGAAGGTTATTGAGTAGGGAAAGTGACAATACGCACTTCGATGAAAGATACTCTGGGAGGTTTGGAAGGTCGCAAAGCATGGAAGTCACGAAGGATGAAATTTTGAATTCTTGAAGTAAACGAGAACTGGGCAATCACCTATATATTAAGTCATGGTTGTTGATTTGTTCGAAACCTCTAGACAAGCCAGGACCGTTCGAATAACAGAAGAACAAATATTGACCATCCAATTTGTTTCGTGGAAAGATACTCTGGAAGGTTAAAAGACTACAGAGGTTGAAAGTTCTAAACGAAGAAGCTCGGAAGTAAATGACAGTCGTCCATCTCATCATGTGATTAAAATGTGACCATCGATATTGAAAAGAAAATCACTAGCTTGGGTTAGCACTTAGACACCACCCTCAGTCACAACATTTTGGTCATATGAAAAAGAAAGGGGAGTTATAAGCTAAGAACCTGTCAATTCCAAGTACAGGAAAATGCACCAGAGAACAAAGTAACAACTTGATTCATATCTATTGAGAACTAAGGATGCCGTGAAAGTGTGGGAACAAAATAATGAAGTCGATCCATGACTGTGATCGACTCTTAAAGGTTGATCAACATATATATGATGACGAATTAACCCTGTCATGATATTATATGAATAATAATAAAGGAATCACAAAATGGAGATTAAGTCCGTAGTAACGAGACCACAGTCATTTGAAAAATAATGGTTTGAAGGAAGTGTATGTTTGGAATAAGTAGTGATGGGTTAAATATTGAAACAATTTACAAAGAGTTTGAAGTCCTTAACAAACTATTAATACGAGTAATAATAAAAGTTATTATTAAAATAAATGAAAGGGTGAAATGATTCATTGTCAAAAGACACAATCATTCAAGTGCACACCAATTGGAAGATTATATAAACAAATATGTATGGTGAACAAAAAGTGTAGTTAAATTTGTTGAATATATATATATATATATATATATATATATATATATAATGGATTGAATGAAAGTATATATATATATATATAATGGATTGAATGAAAGTTAATTATATCAAGTTGGTTCTTGTTTACAAGCTGGGTCTTGTATGAGGATTGGATTCCTCACATCTCAGTTGGATCTTAGATCAAAAAGTTGGGACTTGTTATGAGGGTTGGATTCCTCATTTCTCAGTTGGATCTGAGAACTATGAGCTAGGTCTAGTAACAGAGAGATGGGTCTCTCATAATTGTTTGAAGTTTAAGATATTCAAAGATTTATTTTATGTATTCATTCAATTTAAATTAATAAATAAAATATTTATTCTTTTATATATTCATTGAGAAAATGAAATAAATATGTGTTGTTCAGTTTATTTGTGAAAAGTGAAAATTGTCCAAAGTTTTGTGACACTGATTCACCCCCCCCCCCNCTCCCTCTCAGTGTCAAGTATCCATTTCAACAAGATGAAGTATGACATATGTTGGCAAAGGGGAAGACCCAGGGTTCATCTCCAACAGTGCACCAACAAGCCCTAACTACTGGCCCTTTCGGAAACACGTGTGAAGCATATGCAGACTCACCCAAAGTAGCAATAGGGAGTTTCATGACACATGTGTCTATAGCCAGAGGAAATACAAAGTGGATCCAAAACAATAGCAACACAAAAGATAGATATATTTTACCAACTTAAACCTACTTTGCATAGTTATATCTCATATCTAACACAATGATGCAATAACAAAATAATAGAAGGCAAAAGAACACAACATCAATCCCACAGAACAACAAGATATACGTGGTTCACCCTCTCCCTAGGGATACATCCACAGAACTGTGTTTCTTGATATTATAGGAAAACATATAGATCTATATGCACACTTAGCTTGCAAATCTCTCTCTCTTTCTCTCTCTCTTTCTCTCCCCTCCCTACGCACCCAGTTGCAGGGTTGATCTTTGCACCCAGTTGAATATCTTACAATACCATAGTGCTCTCACATGTACCACTTCTCTCTCTCACAGCAATAATCACTCAACCATAATACTAACGACAAACTCACACGAACCCATCCCAGGTCCTCTAGACCTTTATTTATACATTACAATGACTCTCAAACAAACTTAGGCCAAAACCTAGGTGTCAAAACCCTAAATACCAAAACCCTAGGTCCATTTTGACCTGCATTTTTCGGGCTTTGTCAGCCTGTATTTCCTTCCTTCCCGTGAGGTGCTCCAAAGAATATATTGGTGTCTTTTTCACTTGTTTAGTTTTCCGCGATCCATCCTCCTTGCTGATATGTTCTCCTCGATCTTCTTGTCCAATGACTTGTTTTCCCTTACTTCTCTCCTTCTTTTTTTCTTCTTTGACCACTTCGACCCAATCTTAGTAAATGTTTCTTCTGCGCAGTTCGCACTTCGTCTTTTCTTTTCCTTTTTCTTCACTTTCTTTCTTAATCCATACCCGAGCACCAACATGCCCCCAACACTTAGATGTGACTCGTCCCGAGGCACTGTAGATCTGAAGCTTCTATTTTACTTTGAATTCAGAATGCATAGAACAAATTGTGCTTTCTGCTCTATCCCTCCCCAGTGTGTGCAGATTGTCTTGTCTTTGTCTAGTACCCAATTTCAATTGCACCTGGTACTTGACCCTTCTCCTTCTTCTTTTACTGAGAGCCGTGAGGCAACTGGTTGTCATAATATAATTTCAACTGGCTCCCATTCACTAAACCTTCCTTTCATTCTCCATTCAAAGTCTTCAACTATGCATCTCCTGCTTTTGTAACATAGGCAACCTCATATGGCCCCAACCAATGTGTCCTGAACATCCCTGGATGCTTCATGAACTTGCTATCATATACCAATACCATATATCCTTGCTTAAAGGATTTATTCTTTATGTGTCTATCATGGTAAGCCTTCTCTCATTCCTTCTGTACCTACTGATGGAATCCTACAATAAATCTGTCTTCCTCTAGTTCTACCAATTGCGCGAGCCTCTCTTGAACAACACCAGTATCATCCATGTCTGTGAATGTTGCAATTCTTAAGCTAGGAACCAAGTATTCCATAGGTACTATTGCTTCTATACCATAAACCAACTTAAAGGGGGTCTGCATTGTCATCTTCTTGCAAGTGGTTCTATAGGCCCATAACACTACTGGTACTTGCAAATCCCAATCATCTATGTTCACACTACAAATCTTCGTCAGCATTGTCTCCAATATCTTGTTGAAAGCTTCAAATGTACCATTCGCTTGAGGGTGGTATGGAGTTCTCTTCTGGTGGTGAACTTCAAATTCCTGAGTCAAGGCTTCAATAGTCTTATTAATAAAATGTGTACCTTGATCGCCCATAAGGATCTTCGGGCATCCAAACCTGGTTATGATATCATCAAATATGAATAGTACAGTTGTAGCTGCACTACAGTCCTTAACTGCTCTTGCTTATGCCCATCTTGTCAAATATTTTTTCGTAGTGATTATGTAGTGAGCTCCTATGCGCTTTCATGGTGGGTTGATAGGTCCCACGAAATCAATTTCCCATTTTCGAATGCATGTAAATTCAACTAAGGTGTTAAAGCAATCTCATCTCTTCTGGAAGGTTTCCTAACTCTTTGGCATGCATCGCAAGCTTTATAGTATTCTTTAGCATCTTTGTGTAAAGTGGGCCACCAGAGGCTAGCTCTAAGAACCTTCTGCGTTGTTGCTTTCCCTACGTAGTATCCTCCTACGATGCCTTCATGTACTTCTGCTAGAATTAGTGGTTTTTCTGCCTCCATAACACATCTCCTCAAGATCTCATCAGGTCCCATATTATATAGTTGTCCAGCTATAAGTGAAAAATCTGCAACACGAACTACCAATTGTTTCTTATGAATGACTGTATATTTGCGAGGTGCCATTCCTGTTGACAAGAATTTAACTATATCGGTGAAATGATCATAAAACTTCCCAATGTCCATCAACTGTGCATCTGGTACTGTATCCTCCAAACTAGTAGGTTCCTCTCCATGTTCTAACCTGGACAAGTGGTCAGATCCCTTGTTCATTCTCCTTGGCTTGACCACAATCTCAAAATCATATTCCTAGAACAATAGAATCCATATGCATATTATTCCCCCCAACACTGGCTTGTTGACTAGGTATTTCAATGCAGAGTGATCAGTGAACATCTTAAAGTGTCCTCCCAACAAGTAGTGATGAAACTTATGTAGTGCATACACCATGGCTTTGCCTTCTCTCTCAGTGGTAGTGTAATTTATCTCAACTGTTGAGAGATTTCTTCTAGCAAAGGCTAAATGATGGTCAATATAGCATGCTCCTGGTTGTGCTAACACTACTCCTAATGCAATAGATGACGCATCGACATGCACATGAAATTCCTTACTCCAATCTGGGAAAACCAAAATAGGCACAACAATCATTTTCTTCTTCAGCGTGTCGAAGCTCTGCTGACATTCTTATGACCATTGAAACTGACAATATTTCTTCAAAATATTCTCCATGGGTGATGTTATCTATGCATAGCCCTTGATGAACTTTCTTTAGTATCCAGTATGTCCCAGTGTAATGCGCAATTGTTTAGCTAAAGTAGGAGGGGTAGATCAACAATGATGGCAATCTTGGAAGGATCTACCAGCAACCCCTGCTTACACACAATATGTCCTAGCAGCACTCCAAAGGATGAAAATAAGATGCAATTCTTTAGGTTCAGGGCATTCTAACATTGCCTTCACTTATCCAACATTAGTCTTAAACATTCAATATGATTTTTCAATAATCTAAAAACAGTTCAATCATCAAAATATGCTTTCATAAATTTATGTAGAAATTCCTTAAATTCTTCAACCACCACCCTAGAAAAGATTGATGGTTCATTATTCAATCCAAAATTTATCACTATGTACTGGTAGGATCCCCATTCTATTGCAAATGTGGTCTTATGGAGATCTTCCTTGGAAATCCTGATCTGGTGATACCATGAAAATCCATCTATGAAGGAGTAAACTTCTTGTCCTCCCACAGTATCTAACACTTCGTTAGTAAACGATGTAGGGATGGATCATGTAAACATGCATCATTCAGTTTCCTCAAGTCTACACAGATTCTGATATCTCCTGTCTTCTTATATTGAACCACCATAGGGATAATCCATTCTGACTCTTCAATAGGTTCTATGATTCCTGCTTCCAACATTCTATCTAATTCAATCTTGACTTTCTTCTTATACTTGGGGTTCAATCTGTAGGGTCTCTGCTTGACTTCCCTTGCATATGGTTTCAAGGGGATCTTCATTTCTCCCATGGGCCCTTTAATTCCCTTCATGTCAGTGAACTTGGTTACAAACAAGTCTTGATATTCATGTAGTAATTATGTGATCTTATCAATAATGGCATCATCTCAATAATCTCCAATGTTTGCGAGCTTAGGTGCTTTCTCTCTCCCAATATTAACTTTCTTGATTTTAATTGGCTATCCAATAATAGGTAGTTCAATGCCTAGTCCTTCTACGTCTCTTTGTGCTTCTGTTTCTGCGATGTTCACATTCCTAGGATCATCGTCTTCATCAACATTTATATTGTAACATCCTTGCAATTTCTGAAGAGGTGTGGTCCATTCATCCTCTTCTTTCTCAACAGGGAGGTTAGGTGCCTCCTCAAATACTTTTTGTTTTACCACTTGTAAATCCTTATCTATTGTTGGGTACTAAATTTCAAATTAAAATGTAGCTACAAAAATATGAGTCATACCTTGTTGATCTGCAGTGGTGAGGCATAGTTCTGCTTGAAGATACCAATTGATAGGGGTTGTGTCCAAAGTGTTAATGAATTTATGCACCCACTTCTCTTGAGTGATGTTTCTCCAGGCTTCCTCACAACTTTTCACATGGTCCTTCGGATAGATTTGACCTATGTATATAACTTCGCACCCTTCTACTTGTTTTGAAAAGCGTATTATCATCAAAGTGCAACATTGCACCTAGTTCATGATGTTCTTATTGTGTGTTCCCCACCATCTCGTTGGCATTGATTTCAAGGCCTCATCCAGTGCCAATAGTATTTTTTGTACTAGTACAATTTCTTCAAATTCCAATAAGAAAGTTTCTAAATTATTTAAACCATCAAATGTGGGAAAATTATTGAGTTTTGTGCCATTCCAGCGAATGTCCCTAGTCAATCTAGCACATCTCTGCATAGAAACTTCATACATTTTGTTTTGTCAGTTCTCCAGTGATTCTTCTGAATTTGATGAGGATTAATGTAATCATGTTGTCTTGCAGTCAATTTATATATATTATCTATATCATATGCACGGTCTTCTTCTCTGATGGGCTCTGTGTATCTATGACCTTCGTCAGGATCTAGAGGTGCAATGACCCTAAGGCCATCACCTTCAAATGTCATTCTTCTTTTCTGTAAGTCAACAACAGTAGAATTATTGAAAGCCCAATCAATTCCTAACAGCATAGGATAAGGACATCTATCGTCAACTATCTCGATTACTTCAAAGTCTACAAACATTCTTACCCTGTCGATGTCCACAGGGACATGCTCCAACCTTCCGAAGGGGCTTACTTCTTGTTGATTAGTCATCCTAAGCCTGATAGGGGAATAAATCAACTTAGGTTTTCCCATCAGTGCCCAGGTCTACTTTGTTATAACATTGATTTCCGACCCTAAGTTGAGGACCACATATTCTATATCATAATCTCCAATCTGAGCATTAAGTTGTAGTTCCTTATTTGTCCTTTTCTTTCTTGATACTTGATGTACTTCTCTATTCAGTAAGGGATCTACCTTCCCTAGCTCATACTGTCTGATCAAATTTTGTAGCTCTTGTACAACTCTTTCGTCCTTAATCAAGTTAATGCAAGTACATAAGAATTCCATAAGATTTCTTAGCTCTTTTCCTTCTTTGGGAGAAGCAGACTGATCAAATGCCAGAGGCATTCCACATTCTGTTACTTTTGGTTGTGTCTTTGATGAAGAAGCTTGATCTCTTCCAAATTCTTTTCGTGCCTCCTCAATTATCTGCTTCTCTTTTCTTGGATCAAACTCTTATGTATTTTTTGCAACTCTTTTGACCCTTGATTATTCTGTAGTTTTTCCTAGGGTCACTCTGTCTTTTCCTGTAACAACGCCTCCTCTAGTGATAACAGTGACTCTAGGATCCTCTCCATAAGGTTCTGCTGATATTAGTTGTACTTTCTAGTTTCCTCCTCGTCTCTTCTAAAGTTTGGCTAATAGCATGGGACAATATTCAACGGCATGTTCAAATGAGTTACAATAGTTGCAAGTGGTACAAGGGTTCTGGAAGTCCATTTCCAAGTGACCTGGATGTGCACAGTTATAATAAATGATATGACCTCAACCTTGACCCATGCCTCCTCCTCATCCTCTTCCTATGAATCCACCATGAGGGTTGAAGTTTCCTCTTCCTGGGGAATTAAACTACGTAGTATTTCCCTCTTACTGCATCTCTCCTTGAATCCTATATGTATCCCTTGACCTTTCATGCAAGAGATCATAATCCCTACAGTCTTTCTCATCATGCACCATAGATTTACAGAATGTGCAGTAAATTTTTGTAGGTTTCTGAACATATTTTTTCATGTAATAGCATTCACCAGGGTGATTTCTATTTCTACATACCTCACACCAAGGTAGAGTAACCTGCTTCAAAGGTCTCGGAGCTCCAAAGGCCAAGTATTCATGAAATAGGGGGCATTGCTCCTTATCATGGCCTTCTGACTTGCATCTGATACACCAGATGTCTTCTCTTTTATCTCTTCCCTTGTCTTTCTTCATATCTTCGACCTGTAGAGATAATCTAGTTAGATGACTCAAAATTTGACTCATACATGAGCTATATTATCCCATAGGGGTTGATTCTAGTTTCATGGAAATATCCAACGCCTCAGCCTGCGAAGCAACCTTCTGCTACATCAAAGGGACTCTGATGTGTGGTAGGAGGGCAGCAACGAACCATTCCTTGTTCTGCTCATCTGGGATCTGAAAACTCAACCGACATGTTAAGGTCTTAAACCTCTGATCAAAATCCCAAACAAGTTCAACTACTTTCTTCTTGATTTCTTTCATCTCTGTAATGCACTGTGACTCCGACTTAGGTTTCTTTTACTCTTCACTCAATGCATTCATGATCTCATTCAGTGGTTTAGGTTGTGTGACTCCTTTAACAAACTTCATGTTCCAGATCAGTGTGCGGTCTCTCAAGGTAGTACTAAACTGATCTCTTTTAACAGCTTCGTCATTGACTTGCTTAATACTCCATACGGCTTCACATAGGAACCAATGTTGATCAGGATCTTCAAATTCGTCTCCCCTAAACATGGGTAACCTTATCTCATCTTCCATAGATATTCCTGGGTTTCCTGACTAAGTATGTACTGAACTTCTTGTAACAATGCTCTAAGTGCTCTGATAAGTTACTTAATACTGCTAAAACGACAAGAGGAGTAATAATACTTACTTCAACAGTCGGTGTAGTTCCTAAAGTTTCTGATTCTTCCTGGTGAGGTTCTTGAGTCTTCCCTTTCTCTGCCCTAGCGGACTCTGAATGTTCCTCATTCACTAACTCTTCCTCTTCTCCATTGTATAACCCTTTGTTCTATGTTAATGGTTCATGAGTATACTCAAACAAGTTCGCCAAAGGAACCTCTATGAAGGTTCTCCCACTACATGTATGTCCAACCTATGTGTTGTTGTCACTATTTGAGTTCTTGAACATTAGCTTTTTAATCTGACCAACTATTGTATATTCAATATGTTCTTCTCATTCAATAGCATCTTGATCTTCAACTTCAAAAAGCGTAAAAAATTTCCTCTCGACCCCTTAAAGAAATATCTTTCTGCTTGGCTATATGACTCTACTCTGTCAATATAAAACTCAGTAATGTACCCTCCAATGGTGATATCAAACCAGTGATCTACTAATCTTGATACGGTGTTATCAAATCCCTTGACCTTCTTGATCAACACTGACGTCAAAACCACAGATGGTCTAGATCTGATCTCAAATTCGGTATCTACTAATATGGCTAACCACCTGTACAACTCCTTATGAATTCATCCAAAGAAAATCTCATGTATATGAGTAAAGATATACTTTCCCAACCAGTCTTCTATACTAATATTAGGGTTCTTGTTATGGGATTCAGTGAAGTACTTTTCTTATTCTTCTATCCACTTATGAATCTTTGTATTCGATGGAAACCACCTTGACATTCCATTAAGAAGATCCTGGTCCCAGAAACAGAACCATTTGTTGTCACAAGGGCAGACCCAGGGTTCATCTCTAATAGTGCACCAACACACCCTAACTACTGGACCTTTCAGAAACACCTGCGAACCAGATGCAGTCTCACCCGAAGTAGAAATAGGGGGTTGTAGGACACAGGTGTCTACAACCAGAGGAAATACAAAGTGGATCCAAAAAAATAGCAACACAGTAGCTAGATATCATTTACCAACTTAAACCTACTTCGCACAGTTATATCTTAGATCTAACACAATGATGCAATAACAGAATAACAAAAGGAAAAATAACACAACATCAATCCCATAGAACAACAAGATATACATGGTTCACCCTCTCCCTAGGGCTACATCCACATAACTATGTTTCTTGATATTATAGGAAAACATGTAGTTCTATCTGTGCACTTAGCTTGCATATATCTCTCTCTCTTTCTCTCCCCTCCCTATGCACCCAACTGCAAGGTTGATCTTCACACCTAGTTGAATATCTTACAACACCAGAGTGCTCTCACACGTATCACTACTCTCTCTCACAACAATAATAACTCAACCATAATACTAACGACGAACTCACACAAACCTATCCCAGGTCCTCTAGACCTTTATTTATACAATACAATGACTCTCAGACAACCTTAGGCTGAAACCTAGGTGTCAAAACCCTAAATACCAAAACCCTAGGTCCACTTTGACCCATGTTTTCCAGTCTTTTCCAGCCTGTCTTTCCTTATTTCCCACAAGGTGCTCCAAAGCATCTATTGGTTGATTTTCCCACTTGTTGAGTTGTCCATGATATGTCCTCCTTGTTGATCTATTCTCCTTGATCTTCTTTTCCAATGAATTTTTTTCCCTTACTTCGCTCCTTCTTTTCGGCTTCTTTGACCACTTCGACCCAATCTCAGTCAATGTGTCTTCTACACAGTTCGTACTTCATCTTTTATTTTCCTTTTCTTCGCTTTCTTTCTTAATCCATACCCGAGGGCCAACAACATATTAGAAAATGATGTCTATGAGTTGGTTAAAGTGTTGAAAGCCTTCAGGGTGTATGTGTTACAGTCTAGCATAACAACTTATGTTCCTAGAAGTAGTGTCAAAGATATTCTAGTCCAGCCAGATAGTGAAGGGAAAAGAGGGAAGTGGATTTCCAAAGTATTGGAGTAAGAACTGCACATAAAACCCACCAAGATGATCAAGGGATAGGGACTTTCCAAGTTGTTATCATAATCAAATTGTAAGGTGTTGGAATTGCATCAGAAATTCACCCAATCTGATGCACCCATGACACAGTCTGGGCAAGACATCATGCAAGTATTTGAAAACTACTCCTCTTAACCTTGGTACAAAGATGTTATTTAATTTATGCAACATCTAGAATGCCCACCAGATTTGAAAAAGACAAGGGCCAGGTCTCTCAAATTAAAGGATATAAAATTATGTATTTTTAATTGGAACATGTATTGGAGGGATCCTACTACCATCCTATTAAAGTGTCTTGATGAAAATGAATCTAAACAAGTCACAAAATATTTACACAGGGGATTTTTTGGAGGACACCAGCATTGGAAAGATACAACCCTCAAGATCCTAAGGGAAAGGTACTACTGGCCCACCCTTCCCTCAGATGTATTTACTATAGTAAGGGTATGTAATGAATGTCAAAAATAATGCAAGAAAACATAAATTACTTTCACTTCCCTTGAAACCTATCACTACCAGTGGCCCCTTTCAGTAATGGGGATTAGATTTGATAGGTGAGATAAATACACCCTCCAATGGGTAGAAAAAATGGATTCTCACTGCCACTGACTACTTTACCAAATGGATCGAGGTTGTGCCCACTAGGAATCCTACTGACAAGTTGATTATAAAATTTTGGGAAACCGATATATTTTCCAGATTTGGCTTCCCTAGAAAGATTATAACATAAAATGACTAGGCATTCAAATCCAAATCCATTATTGACTTTTATGGCAGCCATAACATTGCCTTGACACGTTCCACACCCTATTATCCTTAAGGGAATGTGATGGTTGAGTCATCAGACAAGACTCTCATCAGGATCATCAAGAAGTTGTTGATTGAAAACAAGAAATCATGAGACTCTAGACTTAAGTATTCCTTGTGGGCTGACGGGATCAGCACCAAGAGATCCTTGGGAACCTCGCCATTTCAACTAGTCTATGGGATATATATTTTCTTCCCTACTCAACTCGGTCTACCAGTTCTAAAATTCCTATAGGAAGAAATGGAGGAGCCAAATGAAATCCAGAGGAGAATCTTTCAGATTATAGAAGTTCAAAAAAAGAGAGAAGCATCTAATCAGATAAATGAGGCATACCATAGAAAGATCAAATTATCTTTTGACAAGAAAACCAAGAAGGAGATCTTTCAAAAAGGTGACCTGGTCTTGAGGTGGGATGACAAAAGGGAAGAAAAGTATAAGCATGGTAAGTTTGATAACCTATGTTTTGGTCCTTTTAAGGTGGTTGCGATTCTGGAAAATAATACATGTGTTCTACACAATCTAGATGATGCATAAATTTTTGGAGGCCCAGTAAATGGGCGCTTCCTGAAACATTATTTTCCTTGAAATACTGAGGGAAAACCCCTCTTGTACCATATCTTATTTCCCTTTTGGTTTGCATTTGATTAGTTAGTTTGTGTGTGAATAAAGACTCCATAGTTCAACAAAGGCACTGGGGTGTAGTTACAGTTTTGGATTCAATAAGATGCATGGATTAGAGACAGTAGCAGATCTACATGGTTGGCAGATAGAAACTTAGGTAAGAGAAGGAAGGTGGGATCAAGTTATTAAGTTCCAAGGAATTGGTATGTTGTTCTCATCACCCCGTAGGGGGGGTCTGTCCTGATTTGGAGCCAATCTTGAGACCTAAGTCTGCACCCCTACCCCTCATCTCTCATTTCCCTATTCCTTCATCAAAATCATTCCTCTTCTGGTTGGTTAAGTCAGTTTCCCATTACTAAATGACTTGGCTTTTTATCATTATCTTTCTTGATTGATTCTTTGCACCAAATATTTATGTTTTCTTGAAAGATAATTGCATGTTGTGGTTTGGGTTCAAAATATTTTTCATCATGTTTACCATTGACTGAGCATGCAATAGGTCGACTAAGTCCTTTGTTTACATAGGAAACATCCAAAAGAAAAACACAACAATTCAAAGCAATGGATTTTGGGCTTACATTTTGAGAAAATATACAAGTTAAATTTTCGACGGTGGAGATCCAATGGTCAATTAAGATCAAATACTCTCTTTCATTTGGGGTTTCAAAATTGTGTGAGGTTTAAAAACAAAGAACATGAAGTTTCACTCTAGAACTTTGTCACTCTAGGAGATTTTAGTCCAGAATAACTGCGAACCTTCGAAGTACCGGATCCCTGAAGTATCGAATCCCCAAACTTCCATCTCACTTTGCGATTTCAGTCATTCAGAAGATATTCATACTCTACATTCAAGAAGCCATGAAGTGTCGGAGCACCAAACTACCATGTCACTCTGAGAGATTTCAATCCAAAACAAGCGCAAATATCCCAAGTGTTGGAGTGTCTAAGCGTCGGAGCCCCTTTCTCATAAGTTCTTCTCTAGCTAGCATATCATATTCCACTTTTCAGTTGATTCCATATGACACGTGTCACTCATTTCAGTCATTTTCACTACGTCATCTACGGTATTTACGACGACACGTGTCACTCTCATTTTATGACATGTCATTGATTGTGACGACATGTTTCCACGTCACTCTGGGATATTATCACTTTGGGATATTTCAATCCATATCAAACAAGTTCCCCAGAGCTCTAAAGCTCTAAAGTGTTGAGTTGTCGAAGTGTCAGAGCCCCGAACTACCACGTCACTCCGGGAGATCAGTCATTCGGGATATATTCATACTCTACAATGAAAATCTCCCAAACACCGAAGTATCGATGACGCGTGGCATTCATCTATCGACAACATGTGGCACTCATTTCAGGCACCTTTGGTTACGTCATCTGCTCTATTTCAAGTGACATGTGTCACTCTTCTTTTTATGACATGTCACTGACTATGACATCATGTAGCCACATCACTCTGGGATATTGTCCTCTGGGAGATTCTCAAACTCTACAGTCAAAAGATACTGAACTTCGAAGAGTCGGAGTCAGGAAGTCCCAAAATATTTAATGATAAAGATAATCTTAGGTTAATTAGCAAAAATCATTGGTTAATGACTTCACGAGTTCATTCATTCGGGAGATATTCATACTCTATAGTCAAAAGATCCCGAACACCGAATTTTCGAAGGGGCTTATCCTTATTAATTGCATGTTTTGAAGTTTTTAAATGACGCAAAATAAAGGGAACATTGAGCAAGTCTACAACATCATATTTCTCGTCTAGCAACAGCTCGATGATAGTCGACAAGTACAGAACTGAAGCTTCATATCCGGACCCTACAACACCAAAATCCAAAATTGGAGAAGTTGTACTCCAGTCTCCAGAAGAAGCACCAAAAGACTTGCCTCTTCCTCAGATAGATAAGTTGAAGAAGAACATTTTCAACACATATAGTTATCTCCCAGTGGCCTGCAAGAACGCACATGTACACATGTACTCAACTCAAAATCCAATTCTATCAGTCCTATTTAGTTCTTTCAAAGACTCAGTTCAATTCAACATATACATTAGTTTGGTTTATGATTAGCAGGAATTTTAGTTATTTAAGTTCAAGACTCTTTTATATTAAGAAATCATAAGTGGTCATTTGTGTGTGATATGAAACACTTCTTTTTTATTAATTCAAGCTCGAAGTATACCTTAATATACTCCAGCAATGTTTTTAACTAAGTTAATAAGTTTTTTTACAGCTGGTAGTGTAGAGTTAATCCTCAGTCTCAGATGGACGAGAGCCTCTGCAACTTTGATAAATATTTTGTATGTTTTGAGGGTTCAGTTTTTGGGGAAAGAATATCAATACATCAATTGATTGAACATGTTCTATGCATGGATTAAAGCTCTCTACCTGGTGAATATACTTTTGATGACAATGTTTTTGTCCAAATCTTCATGTGTTTTGTATCGTATCTTGAATGTAGTTTCTGATGTGTGCAAAGTACATTTCATTTCCTTCAACTATTGTATAACTTATCTTTACTAATATGCAACCGGTAAAACAACTAATGCTTTGGTGAATATTTGTTTTTAGTGCAACCCATGGGAGAAATTTTGTTTTTGATACATGTTTAATGTCTTGAAATGATAATTTAAGTATTAAACTTGTTGCAATAGATTATTCATTGAGTGGTTTGTTGTTTCCCTTTGTTTTTACCTCTATTTTTTCACTTGTCTATCATTTGTGTGCCACTAACCAAGGGGAACCCTCATCTATATAATTTTTCCAACCCACCCATGCTCTTTTCATGGTAAAACCAACCCTCTAACTGACCAACAAAATCAGAAAACCAATCATTCTAAACTTGAGGTGGCCTAGATCTTCCCTTTAGTGGTTAGGTGCAAACTTCTCTTGCTATTGGTTGTTGTGCTTTCTCAATTCTAATACTCAATTTATTTGAATTTATGGGACCCCAATTTAAAAAAATTCCATATGTGGCTACTGTATATTCCAGGGGCATCTAGGATCCTGAAAATTTCGAGAAATAGTTTTCCCCATACAATCGACATATCAGGGCCACAAGGAACATATATGGTTCACTAATGTTTATAGTATTGTACCACCCAGAGGCTCTGTTCACAAATTTCATATCTTCCTTCCATGAGGAAGCCAACAATTGATTATTGTTATGATATTCATAGAACTCGGCCATGAATTTCATTTTAAGACTAACTTCGAGGTCCTTGAGTTTGTAATATTTGTTGACCTCCATTGGTAGGAAGAAACCAACACATTGATTATTAACATTGTTAATCAAGCACGTGTCGGCCTTAGTGTGGTTAATTTTCCATTCCAAGGTTTCTACACAGGGTAAAACCAAGTCTCTAGAGGCTACCATGTAGAGGGATGATAATTTGATATTTTGAAATACATGGTCGTCCATGACTCTTACTTTTGGGTCACTATGTGAAGTAAATTTAGGAAAATCATCATTGTGAATTTTACTATATAGTTGAATCTAGGTGGGAATAGGTACCTCATTTGTCGTGCTTGTATCTATATATTTGTAGAGATATGGTGGAGATGTCGGTTTCTTTAGTGGCATTTTGATTACAGGATCCACCTTGGGTGTGAAATCTATTTATCTGGCAGCAATAGGACTAAAAGCCTCTCCAATGAATTCCTTCTTCCCCTTTGGTGTCTTTCGTGATTGACAAGTTGTTGGTCTTCGAGGAAGCATTTTTCCTAAAAAACAACTTACTTGAGTTCTATATCTATCAAACACTTCGAAAAATAAAATATTATCATAAGAACTAATTACGTGAGCGAGACAATTTTTTTTTTCCTTCAACACTTGCCAGTCCCGGAATTGACAGAAAACATGACAATAATTAGCTTAAAGGAGTGAAACACTTGGTTCTTCAAGAATCCCTCGCATCACAAAACCCTCAAATGTTCTATGCAAATGATGATAGAATGAAAAAAAAAAAAACGAATTCATATAGTCTACTTCTGTCAATCCCATTTAGATTTACCAGTGTTGAGTACAACAAAATCCTTACAGATCTTTGGGATTTAATTACCTCGTCAACACTATGCTCTGGAATTAATGTGATATTTAAATTAGTGGCACAAAAAAAATTGAGTCAGTCTATCAACAATCTTGAATAGTGACGAGTTGGAGTGTGACAATTACTAAGATCAAGGATTGTGGATATGTTCCTTTCCTAAGTTTCAAATGATTTATGTCAATGTTTAGTCATCAATCCCAATGAAAATGAGTGTTGGAAGTCATGTTTGTTTGATTTTTGTGGCAAGATTTTTAATATGATGATGTGGTGTTCAAATCATGCAACGTGAATTTCAAGGCCTCCTTCAACCAACATGGACCACTCAAATAGGTAAAAATATGCACTAAAATGGGTCATCGACGGTCTCATCCATGTGTTGAAAAGTGTATTTTCTTGGTCTTCGTTCACCAATGCTAATAAGATATCAGCGATTGACATTTGAAAACTCATGGATCCTAATAAAACTATTCTTATTTCATGTTGACGACCAATGTAACATTGACATCGATGAATTAAAACCTTCTCCAGTTCCTTTGACGTTTTTCATCAAAATAATTGATGCCTTAATGATCAATGTGAATTTCCTATGATGACATGGATCGTGATGTGGCATGAATGACATGACTCAACTCACAATGCATGAAAACATGAATTGATGAATTGACATACCTAGGTGATGTGGCGAGGTGTCATCACAGTATGAGCATTATGTAGTTAATGAAGTGTTAGTGTCGACATGGCTGACAAAGTGGAAAATATGAATATCCACGTGAAAACTGATATGTTAAAAATGACACAGTGGATTCTTACATGTCTTCACCTTACGTCAAAATCGATTGGAAATCTAATGACCACAATTTTTAGGAAAAAATCATTTATCAGTGTTGGGTGTTGGCTTTCCCTAAGTTGATTTTGTGATGTTTAAAGATGGGCATCAATGGTCGATGCTCACCAACATTGGTAAGTTCCTTTACAATATAGGGTATTAGCATCAACTGTAAGTTGTCACGAGTGACACTTGACATCTATCGACATCAATGCTCTTAAGAGGTGACTATTAGGCATTGGGAAAGTTAAGTATTGTTGGGATTTTCAATGATCTTTGAAAATATTATGTGTTGAGGACCCCTTTTTTCAGCATCTAAATGATATATACTTCTCTCTCTTCTAGTGAAAATTCAAATTAAGCCTGTGACTTGACCGAAATGAGAATAAAACAAAATAAAACTTTAAAACAAGTCATCACCATGAGAGAATTGAAGTATAAGGATGAAATTAAAGCAAAGAGGTGCCTCAAAATTTCATGAAATTTTGAGGGTGTGTTGAGGGGTCTAAATTCCCTTTAACTCGACAATAGGAATCACACCAAGAGATGAGTCCCAATTAGACTCTTCTTTTTTAAAGTAGCATGATTCTCTGAATATTTAGTCTAGAAAGTTTCGTTGGGCTTTTAATGTTGTTTTGGAAAGTTTCCTTTCTAATTATGTATCTCTTTTTGGAATTTTGTTCTTTAATATTCAAGCATGCTAGCAATATAAATAACTTAGATGACTAAATCTGAAGAAAACCAATCCCAGGATAACCTCCAACCAATGGTATGTAAACAATACATAAGACTAACTAATATCAACAATAATACATTAATTAGTCAAGTTATCAGTATTATTTAAGAAAGAGAGAAACAATTACACACAAATCACATGTAAAGACAAATGAACCATAATTAATTTCTCATAGTATTTTCTTGTAATATGTTAAACACCATAAAATATGAACCAACATTCATTTAGAAACCATAATAATTCAATATAACTTAATATAATCATAATCTTACTAAAAGGCTTGTAGTTGATAATTTTTTGCAAAACAATCTATAGATTGAGTTTTATCGACAAGCATGGAACAAATTTGTCTCTGGATCTGTATGAGCTTGAATATTAAACCTCAAAATAATTCTCTCTCTAACTCTCCAGTTACTAAAAAAATCATCGACCCTTCAAAAAGAGGTCGATATCCTTATTTATTAAAAATATACATACTAAAAATAGCTTAAAAGTTCACTTAAAGTAAAGACAAAAAGCAATAGAGTGGACTCATCCATGTGTAAGTTCCTAGTATACTTCTCGGCATCTCAACAGTTTTTCTTGATCATATTCAAACCATTGGGAGAAATATATTTGTAGGTATGGAGGTATGGAAATTGGTGTTGTTCCATTGATCATATTTCATATCAATTACTCCATGTTTGAAATGATTCATTCTAGAACTCAAGTATCGCAAGACTGTCAATGCTCTTATCGGTCCATGATCAACCTCCTCACTTGTCCCTTTTCCAAAATTTTAATTTCAAGAACATTGGCATCAAAATTTTTATCATGCTCCCTGAGATGCTTGAATATGTTTCTAAGGTCCATGAAGTCTTCGGGCATACCAAATTTAAGGAGTCGAATATCTTTCATCATAGAGTTTGTCTTTTCCCAATTGTTGAAAAATTCCTCCCATGTTTCCTATACTTTTTTTTTTATTCTTCCACTAGATATGTCTAATACTTTGTTTCCTTTTGGAATCTTCCTAAGCTTCCATCCATAAGCATCCTAATGCAATTATCCTCTTCACCCTAACCCTTTTGTATTTCTCTTCTATATTCGATCTCTACCAGATCCTTGTGATATCTCTCAGACCATCTCATAATTTATTTGTGTTCTATCAATCCCAACAAAGTCTCCTCCTGATAACACACAAACTGATCCATTTAGGCTCCCCTTTACAATTTAAATTGGTTGTAGCCTTCTTTAAAATCATCCCTTATGAACATGATCGCCTGAGTGGTTCCTTGATAAAATTCTACCTGATGTCTGAGACTCAGAAGCTATTCCCTCATGGACTTTGCTTCCTACTCGTCTTCTCTCTACCTATCAATGACAATAGTGGATATAGCCATTTTGACTCCTAGAAATTCACTTACTTGGGACCGTATAGCATCCAACAGGGTTTCTTCCATAGTAATAATCAAAACACTACCCAAAGTAAGCCTCCCCCTCTTGCTATTTATCTTGACCACCACCTACCTCTTTCTGTCATATGTTATATCTTGGACATTTGCAACCTCATCTACAGGTTCTAGAATTGGTTGGTCACCCCAAGAGAGGGTGTTTCCCATACTACCTGGAGTGTGAAAGTGTTCAAGGGATGGTTCCTTACCTTTATATATCCTTGGTATATTATTACTGATGTTTCCCTCATCTCTGCCTATAGAATGCTTTGGTCTGGGGATGTACAATTCTTCCTAGGACTTCCTATTGGTTTGGTCCCTACATGTTTAAGAATTTTTCCCATTTTCTCGGTGTCAGTGGTACCTTTTGTAACATCCTTTGCTACTTCCACTAAGGGTGAAGTTGGTGACTCTATTGTAGGTTTTCTAGTCTCTTTCTCAACATTTTACACTTGATTCTCCTCACTTATAAGTGTGTTATCTCCAATTTGATATGTAGCATGTGAGATTTATTTACTCGGTCCTCTCTCTAGGGTCTTTTCATATTCTTTGTCTTGTTTTTTATCATTCACATTATCTTCTTCTTCATATGGGGTATTTTCCTCTCAGATTAACCCTTCCATATTACCTTCATCTTTCTCTTATTTATCTTCATGTCCATCTTCCCCATCGTCCTAAGGTTGTGAACCTTGTTGCAAGGGAATTGTGACATTCTTAGTTGTATCGAGACCCATTTCCACATCCATAGGCTATGGTCCCTGGGTTGTTGGGTGTCATGCATTTATGTAGCAGCTTCATTGATTATGGGAACTGCTACAGTGCCTATATCATCATTGAAATCAGATCATCTATTACTTGTTCCAGTACACTTTAGCCTAGTGTAACTGTCAAGGGTTTTGCTAGTAATCCAAGTCTCGATTTCTCTGCATGTACCTTCTTCGCATCTGGTTGTTCATTTTTTCCCTTAGGTGAAGTGTCTCTTAAGGGTGTTATTTCCCCTTATCCCATATCTATCACTGGAGTTATGATTGGTGGGCCTAATACTTGAATTTTAATATCTTCTCCATGTTCATGAAGTAATATCTTGTCTTTCTCTAAGATCCTTATCTTATCTCTTCTTGCTTCTTGATTTGCAGTTTCATTTTGTTCCTTTAGAGAAGCACTTGTTGTTTGTTCTAACCACTCTAATTTTCCAACTCTTATCTCTTCTTTCTTCTTGATTTGCAATTTCATTGTGTTCCTGTATAGAAGCACTTGTTGTTTGTTCTAACCATTCTAATTTCCCACCATTTTTTCAAATCCTTAGTAAGACCTCATCCCAATATAGAGAATTTTTGTTAGGATATTTAGACACTTAGGAGTTAGTTAAGATCAACTTTGTCTAATGTGTCGTTAGGTAAAAGTGTGTTTCTTAGTGTGTTTATTTAGTATGCATTTGTAGGTAGGAAATCCGACAGTCACGATATGTTCCTGACATAGAGTGATCCAACGGTTCATACTCTCCTCGATATTAATGGCCATTGATCTATGGATTAACACCCGATTGGTCCATGATCTCTATTTAAAGAGCATGGAGGGTCATTTGCCGATGATCGATTGTGAGAAACTCTCTTGTAAAAACTCTCTGTAATCTTTTTCTTTTGCATTAATAAACTTCTCCAAGTGGCCGCGTTGGCTGGGGCCATGGATGTTTCCCTGTAGGGGTTTTACCATGTGAAAACATCGGTGTGTTGATCTTTGATATGTTTATGTAAGTATTTACTCAAGGTTTTCATCCTCTGTTGGAATACATGTGTTGTCAAACATGGTATCAGAGCCTGTTTGAAGACCCGCTCCTGTTGTAGATCGAGATCGTGAAGCCGAGTATCCTCATCTCCATTTTCTATCATTTCCATACATTTATGGTCTGAAAGGACTATTCCATTGCATCAGTATCACTTGTTTCATTCAAGAACATTTTTTTATCAGGGGATCAAATTTTGCTGAAAAATTCAAAGTGCTCAGAATCTCTTCAAATCAGACGAGAGCGTAGGCCTTGTCATTGCGAACCCAACGCAACTCGTTTCGTCTCAAACGGACATCAGGAGCGAGAGATATTGAAATTTGTCCGTCAAGTCAAATAGGTAAAAAAATGATGTTGATTGTACAATCGGTATAGTCCGTACAGTCTGACGTGGCAGGGGCCATATGACCGTACGATGACATGGTGGCATATTCTGATTAGAAGACATGGTCGAATCAGGAAGCAACACGTGGCATTTTTTTGGTCAATGATTGGGTGCCACGTGGCCCAATCATGGGCTGCCACATGGCACCCCGAAATTGGTTGATTGTATGTTTGATCAAATGTATTGGAGTCTGTGGGGTTCAACCCCCGGACCTCCCCACCGGCGTAAGGTTTGACAATGGCCACCCTACCAGTGCGCCATCCATTGGTTCTTGTTATTTATATGGTTTCAAACATATTTAAGTTTGTTTATTATTTAAAATGGTGGGGGGGTCGGGTTGGGGCTTAGCCCCGACCCGTGGTCTTATTACATAACATGTGACCTATTGTAATATTGTGCGCGGGTGTTATTACAACAAAGTATAGTTGTGTGCTAACCACCACATTGCATACGGTCGTATGCCTTTAACCATGTGACCCTAACTAGAGCGGGGGGAGTTAAATAGTTGCAACGATTTTAAGCCCTTTTTGCCAATACGCGCGGTCCCATGACCCTCATACGCCCAGGTGCTAGGTGGTTAGAGGCTGGCGCGCCCTTAACCGTCCTACGGTTTTCATCGTTGGCGCAGTTGTGCCCAGTGCTGGGTTTTCACGCTTTAAATTGCGTGTGTGCCAGGTTCATTGAAGAAGGGTGCAATTTGTAGATGCAGAGACAGCAAGCTTGAAGGGGGAGACTTCCAGGAGGCCTAACTTCTTCATTTTTCGACCGATTGAGGTGCTGAAAGAGCCCAAACAGGGGTTTTGGGACTCTCTGAAGCCATTGGAGCAGTCTTTTTGTCAGTTTGAGCATTGTAAGACATTTTTTTGAGCACGTTTTGAGAAATTAATAATAATGATCCATTGGAAGTTGGACCAGGAGATGTAGCCCAAGAGAGGGGTGAACTCCTTTATCAATTGTTGTTTTTATGTGATTATGTTCATTGATTATGCTGTTGTCTATGTGTAATTTGCATGAATAATCCCTTATTCTATGTGTTTCAAACTGATCCATTTGCTTTAAACACATAACATTTACATTGCAATAATTTCAAGTATTTCAAGTCTTCTTCATTTTTAGATCAAGTTGGTATCAGAGCATTGGCTTTTGAAGACTTGATTGTTTGCAAGTTTTGTTTCTGATGCTCACAAGGTTGAAACTCACAAGAGGAGAAGGTCAACTTGTGGAGCCAAGTTCTCATCCGACAAGGAGGAAGCATATACCATCACCGCAAGTTTCAGGGAGGCATTCACCAAGCATGGCTCGTGCGGAAAGTCATGAACGTGTTCCTGCAGAAAATGAAGATCTTAGACAGGTTGTCATGGAGTTGAGAGATATTATGAAGATATTAATGGAAAGGAACATATTGTCGCAGGGTGAAGGCTCCAACCCTTCAATGCATAAGGGAGGCAGTGGTGACAAAACTCTGAATGGAAATGGAGGGAATGGTGCTTCTCCACCACCCTCTCCTCCTCCATCATCTTCTTCTTCTTCTTCTACCAGCTCGAGACCTCTTCTGAATTCTCCAAAGGGGCATGGTAAAACTCCTTTGTAAATTCCTTCATTAAAGCTTGATATAAAATTTGAATTGCCAATATACAATGGAGAAGTTAATGCTGAGAAGTTAGATAATTGGATACGTCAAATTGAAGTATATTGTAGAATACAGAAA
>SNQJ01S0000903.1:113394-138506 GCA_010110895.2 Picea sitchensis | reverse complement strand
TCGGTGATCTTTTCAATTTTAGGGAGTCTGAAAAGAGCTTAACTATGGACTCCGTGGGGGTTTCTTTTTCGTAAATTTAGTCCCTCAGGCCAGAAAAAGGAATAAAATTATACCTGAGAGTACTCTTCTAAAGAATGGGAATTTGATAGAGTATACCTTTGTTTGTACAGTTGATCGTCCGGACCGAAAAAGGGGTAAACTACCACCGGACAAACGTGACTTCAAATTTCAGTTTAACGAGCATGAAAGGCCACAAGATCACTCGGCAATCTTTTCATTTTTAGAGGGTCTGAAAAGGGCTTAAAAGGAGACCCGTTATTTTTGGGAGTCCTGAGGGTGAGACAAAGAGAGAAAACGAATCATGCAAATGAGGCTCAAACTCATATTCAGGAAAGACTATACAGACTCCCGAGCCTGTAGTGTTTTTAGAAACGGCATGGACACCATAATACAACCAGGACCTACCTAGGGCATCCATGTTCTGGTAAGCTCTACCACCAAGTTGTGACACTTCTAGAGCAGATATGACAGTTTTGTGTCACAACCTAATGGGATCAATCCTATAGCAGAAGAAAAAGACAACGAGATGCAAAAGTTAGGGTGGTAACCTAACCTATATGCTCAAGTTGTTTTTTGAAAGAAAAAATTATGGACCATCAACATTTTCTCAAAACTCAAAACAAATGTCCCAATACCCGATCAAATCCCTCCCATATAACTCTTGGATCACTCTAAATGGTTTTTGGTATAAAGAAACTGATAAGGGAGGCCAAAAAAGTGACAAAAAGAGGCCAAAAAGTCTATAAATAGAAGTTGGCAGCTCATTATCACCATTGTTGATTTGGAAATTGACTCTGGAGCCAAAAGACCCCCTTTGCCAAAAATAGTGATTCCGGGAGCTACAGTGGATGAAACGAACTTCTGCTTGGACCAAGTAAGTACAAACTCCCTTATATAGCTATTCAATACTTCAATTTCGTTGTTTAGTTTATTTTTTGGGTGGGCGTCGACCTTAAAAAGGTCGTCCCTAGGTACACGTGGGATGTCTCTGGACAGGCCACGTGTACATTCAGGCAGAGTAAAGTCTGCCCACGTGTACACGCGACTGTCACCTCTACAGCCCACGTGTACCCCCTTTTTATGATGAAAAAACAAACTAAAAGGAAGTACTGACCCTCCTTTACCCTTTTGTGTTGGTAGGATGTATGTCCAGTGGGGGGAAAGGGAGCATGAGGCAATCAGTGAGTCAGTTGCAGCAGATCCGAATTTCATGGTTGTGTTAATGCAATGCGGTTTACTCAAATTCTTTCTATGTCCATTTATGTACGCACAACCAAGGCTACTGAATGCCTTGATTGACTATTGGCACCCTGATGCAGAGGAATTCATGCTAGAGGGGCAATCACTGGTGCCCACCACCGAGGATATCTACTTTCTGACTGGCCTCTCAAGGAGAGGGGAACCAGTCAACTTCCGGACGTTTCCTGTGGGGCCGAACAAGATCTTGGAACTGATAGCTGAGCATTGTGAGGCTGGGACTGACCGTGTGGGCTCCCAGGTACCTATTAGCAAGATTACTAACTTAGCGTTGCAGACTATATTGTTACTGATTGGGCGGATTACCGACTCAGCAGCCTTGCATCAGGCGTCGCGCGCACTGATGAATTGTGCCATCCAGTGCATGAATGCACAAATTTTTTACTTTAGTACCACATTGCTCGAGTGCATGAAGAGGCAATTGACAGATTGTCGACAGCGGACATAGAGGAATTTCGGGTTCGGGACCATCTTGTGTTCATTATTTTTTGAGAGAGTTCTGAGTTTTAGTCCTCGGGTTGTAGTACGAGGACATCAGGCCTCTTTCCCTGCAGTGTGTAGATGGGCAGTATTACTGCAGCGACAGGGTGGTGGAAGGACCATTGAGTCCTTAAACGATGATTTATTTTCTTGGTTGTCACGACATATCCTTGTGATTGAGGACTACACGTATGCAGGGATAGATTTCTCTAGAGATCCTGAGATACCCGTGCCTCCTGGTGAGGAGCGAGGGGAGATGGGTAAGTATCCACCTTTGTATTTTTTTTGTTTGCATATGTAATTTTTATGTCTTTTTGTTATATATATCATTTTTTTTGTATGCCATAGTATTTGACAAATAAACGTTTGTTGCATGCAGATGTGGGACCCATGCGACTTACCGATTATGCATGGAACAGGCGTCGTCCATGGACAGAAGCCGCGGTTGCCACCGCTGGGGGAGCAGCAGTAGCAGGGAACCTCCCAGCCGGAGAGGCCAAGAGGGTTCTTAGACGAGTTGAGCGGAACTTCACTGCGCTCACTCGCACAGTCCTGGTGGCAGAGATAGAGGACCTGTCGCCATCCATGCAGCGTCATGTAGTGGGGGCACCTCGGACATGGGTCCGATTGTTTAGGCGTTTAGCCCATGTTGTGGATGATTATAACAGGGCCCATAGGCCCTGAACCTACTTAGACTTTTTATGTGCTCCGAGCACCTACTTGTATATATTTTTTGAGGGCATAAGCCCGATGACTCATTACTATTCCCATCTTTTAGGCGCTTGCATCCATCTATGTACTCTGGTTATTTCATGATGGTTATATATGGTTTTTATCTTTCTATGTCTTATGGATTTTGTGTGCAAAAATGTATTTACATGTTTATGTCCATGTTCTTTTATATGTGGGCAAGATGCCAATCTAAAATTTGATTAGCTAGAGTATCTGTAATTTGGTTTAATCTCCTAGGAACATGAAAATATGTAATATAATCAAAGTTTCATTCTAAGAGACGTACCCTAAGGAATCGTCGGTGTAAAGTTGGATCATGAACCCGGTATACTCTGTTTAGCTGCGACACAACCAGTTGAGCGTCGAGATAGACCCGGAGATGAGAGATACCCAATGACAAGGCGTCACAAAGCAACTCAATAACTACACTATAATCGGTGACATTATTTGTGGTGTCACCTAAGCATATACCTCCAAAAGATAACAACTGGCCCTGAGGTGTAAAGATTACCCAAGCTGTGGAGGCAAGCCTCTGTGTGTGTCGACTAGCACCGTCTGCATACCCAACGAACACCTCGGAATCACTTGACATATTCCATATTGATGAAAGATAACATCAATAACACGTCCATAACACTTAAAAGAAACTTAAAAATTAATAGTACAAAGACTATACATATGTTACAGAAAGTTACCCACAGTGACCTGTTTATGAGTAATACTTCTTGATATAGAGCCCATTTCTAGGCTCTGCCAAAGCATTCCCTTCAAAATCAACCAAACAATAAGTGCCCTTTTTTAATACCTATTTTATAATGAAGGGTCTGAACCACATGGGTTTAAACTTTCCTGCCCCCAGGGGGTCCTTATCTTGGTCATAGACCAGGACAAGATCGCCTTCAGAGAAAATCCGAGGACGAACGAACCTATCATATTGACACTTGGCATTATGTTTGTGAGCCTCATTAGCCAGGGCTGCATCGCGATGCTTCTCATCAAGTTGTTTCAGGTGTACTAACCATTCTTCAAGTGGAGAAGTGTCTGGCAATAACTGTACTACCAATTTTAGAGATGGGATTTGACATTCGATGGGCAAGACTGCCTCCAGCCCATAAACGAGTTGAAAAGGTGAGAAATCGGTTGCAGACTTAATAGATGTTCGGTAAGCCCATAATGTCGAGTATAACATCAAATGCCAATTTGACTTGGATGAGTTGATAGTTCGCTGTAGAATAGTCTTAAGAGTTTTGTTTACAGCTTCCACCTGCCCATTGGCTTGGGGGTAGTAAGGTAATGAATGCTCCTGCCGTAACCCAAGCTTTGATGTTAATTCAATCATCATTTTGTTCTGAAAGTGACTGCCATGGTCAGTGAAAATCTCTTTCGGGACGCCGAACCTTGCTATGATTTGGTTAAATAAGAAGAGAGTTGCAGTCTCTCCATCATCTTTAAACATTGGCATAGCTTCGACCCACTTAATGAAGTAGTCGACAACTACGATGATATAGCAGTGCCCCCTTGCTGACGGGGGGTTGCATGCAGTGTAATCAATCCCCCATTTAGTGAAGGGACCAACTCTGATGACAGGAAACATAGGAGCGGGATGTGCCCTCATCTTTCGAGAGAAGATTTAGCACAGATGGCACTTCTTGACCGATTCGATACAATCTTTGATAAGTGTCAGCCAGAAGTAACCTGCTCGTAGAATCTTTTGGGTTGTTGCCAACCCAGATAAATGACTACCACAAGCTCTAGTATAGCAATCGTTGAGCATGATGACGGCCTCCTCATGAGTGAGACATCGATGTAAGATGCAGTCTACACCTCTCTGATACAACATATCATCGAGTATGAGATAATTCTTAGCTTGATGGCATATCCGCCGACGCTCATCACGAGAAGCAGAGGTGGGGCACTTCAAAGTCTGGAGATAGATAAGTATATCTCTATACCATGGATCTGAAGATGTAATCAAAAACATATCTCCCCGGATAGGTGATTCCTCAAGCACAACATCACCTGACTCAACCGGAAGTTATGAAATAAGCTCTACGAAGACCAATGACTTCTTGGACTTGGCTGAAACGAAGTCTAAGTCAAATTCTTAGAGGATGACTATCCATCTACTGATTTTTCCGCCTATAACTCGTCGTGTCAACATGTACTGGAATGGATTCACGACAGCAATGATGATGGTCTTGCGAAACAGAACATAGTGACGGAACCGTTGAACAGCATGAACTACTACCAATGCAAGTTTTTTGATATGATAATAATTTAGTTCCGGTCCTACGAGGCCTCGGCTCAGGTAATAGATCACGTAGTCTGAGAACAAATTGTCTTCCTGAACTAAAACCATGCTAATGGTTGACTCTGCGGCAGCTAGATATAATAAGAAATCTTTGTTATAGTTAGGTGGTCATAGTAGAGGTGCGGTTATGAGGGTGTGTTTTAATGCATCGAAAGAGCGTTGAGCAGCATCGTCCCAGAAAAAAGGAACGTCTTTCTTTAGTAAACGCGTAAAGCCCTTGGTGATTTCAGCATAGTTGGCGATGAAGTGTCGTAAGAAGTTCTCCTTGCCTTGTAGACTCTGAAGTTGTAAGATTGTGCATGGGGGGGGGGGGAACTGGATTATTGCCTCCACCTTAAGAGGATCGACCATGATCCCTATTGTTGATACGATGAAACCCAACAAACATCCTGACTTTACATAGAAGCTGCACTTGTTTGGATTCAAGCGAATCCTAAAGTAGCGACAGCGTTCGAAGATTAGTCTAAGGTGTGTGGGATGATCCGTGCACTTGCAAGAGCGTGATGCTAAATCATCTAGATAGGCCTCGACTATATGCTTGAGGTCATGAAAACTGAAAGACATGTCCCATTGGAATGTGGCTCCAGCATTTTTAAGGCCAAAACGCATCTTACGATATGTGAATGTACCCCACGGAAAAATGAATGTCGTTTTATGTTGGTCTTTGGGTTTGATTTGGATTTGATTATATCCTGAAAAATCATCCATGAAAGAAAAGTCTTCAAAACCAGCACATTCATGAATGATCTGGTCGATGAATGGTGTTGGAAAATTATCTTTGGGACATGCCTTGTTCAAATCACGGAAATCGGTACATACACGAATCGTGCCTTGTTTTTTATTGACCGGCACAGGATTTGACACCCATTGAGTCAAATGGATAGAATAAATAAAACCTGCCTTTAGCAATTTCTCAACCTCAATCTTGATGGTTGTTTCTTTCTTGGGATTAACTGGATGAAGTTTTTGTCGAATAGTCTTGGCATCAGGATACGTTTTGATTTCATGTTCAACTATTTTCAGATCGATACCTGGCATTTCCTCATAAGACCAGGCAAAAACGTCACGGAATTATTTGAAAAGATCCATGTAAATTTAAATCTCTTCAGGGGAGAAACTCGCTTCGACGAAGACATTCTCCACGATGCCAGGGTTTTGGGAGATGTTGATCGGTATAGTTTTAACGATAGTTTCCATATTTCCCTCAGCATAAATTTCCTGCGTAGCTAAGAGATTAATAGGACATGGTTGATCTCCCATCATGGTAACGGTGAATTATTCTGCTTCGATTCGGCTTAACTCTGAGAGAAAATATGATCTATGATGAATATCCTCCCAAGGTTTGTCTAGACTAGTCATTGCCTCGATTACTGCTTCGTTAGAAGGCAAGACTAAGTCTAACGAATTGACGTTAGCAAGAGAACCCTGAGCCCAAATAGGCTCTAGAAGTGGATCTAACTCTTGTGAAGGAGTCGGATCAGGGTTAGCTTAAGCTTGTTGGACTAAAGAGTATGTTGCCTCAGTGGTTGACAAGGGAATGGACATGCTGGGGTGCCCTGTCTCATCCATTGTGGCTGATGGGGAAGGAAGAATCCAAGGATCCTCAAAGTAAGTCATGCGGAACGACGAAACTTGAAAAATCTCAACCTTATGGTGATTAGATATAAATTGGACATCATCGTGAGGAGGTGGGTAATCGAAGGTACCCATCAAGGATGGGCACAAACCAACTCCTACATTAACGACACCTGGTTGAGTATTATCAATCATCGGGACCGTGGATGCCCCCAAAATCCGGGTCAGGTCTGGAGAAAGATAGTTGATCAATGGTCACTATATGACACTTGTGTGGAAACAACAAGACTTGGAAAACTGTAGCAACCACATCTTGCATAGCATAAGTCCAAATCCATCCTAACAAGAGATTATAGTCGAGGGGAGCATCGACTACCTCTACTTCGACACAAACGATTTTCCCTCCTAACTGCATAAGGAAAGAAGGAACAATGCCATGTGGTCGGAAAGAACGACCGTCGAAAGTAGTAAGGAGAGTAGGTGATGGAGACAAAGCGGGCTAGCAAATGGCCTTCCAGCATGCTAATGACATAATGCATGTCGAGGCGCCCTCGTCGACCACCGTGCGGAAGATATTCTGTGTAAAAGTTTTTGTGGGATGAGCCACTACTATCTGAAATGCTACATGGTAAGGCAAATGAGGTTTTAAGTTGGTTGTATATAACATGATGGTACCCAGATTACAAGTCTCAGTAGAGCCCAAAGAGGTTAACAAGGCTTTCCTCTGAGCAGGGCAGCTTTTGAGGACCTCCAAAGTAGACATCGCACAAGGGGTTTGTGATAAATCCTCCACCACAGAGTAATTTTGGGCGGCCCTTTCGTTTGGGTTGTGAGAAGATTTTTTAAATTCACCCTTTGGAATGCATGTCATTTTTTCTCCTAACGTCTTCTCAATCTGTAGAGGAAGAGATGGGAGATAAACTTCTTTACCCTTCTCAGAAGTGCTTGGTTTACTATAGTCGTGTGCTCTAGTCGTTATGAAAGAATCACCCCTAACCATATATACGTTCACGGATGAGGGATTGTTTGGAGGAGGGTAGGTTTCTTGGCTACCCCCTTATGTGATTGTAGAGGCTTGAGTTAGATTTTGCCCATGTTGAAAGGGATTAGTCAACACTTCTTTTGTTGCTGTGTGACAAACTTTTGGGCCTCTGCAAGTCGAGGACAAATATGGGTCGGGTGGTCTTCCGCGCACAAGTTGCACAGATACCTCGCCTTTCGTTTTTTCGTGTTGTCCCCGCCAGCATTATCAGTGGGTTTTTTATCCCCCTTACCCTTCTTTCATTGTTTTTTCTTCCCTTCAGGCTACTGGGTGGCCTTTGGGTTAGTCGACTGCACGGTGTGTACTTCCAACGTTTGGTAGGGGGAGCAACCAAAGTAGTAGTTTGGTTGGTCGTTGTGTGTTGTATGGATAACTGTTGCAAATGTTTTGTCAATTGTTCAGCGGGCTTGGTTTGTGTTGAACCAACAATAACGTCGGCATGTGGTCCAGCTCTCTGTCTAGTTTTATCTAATATCGAACATGGCACATCTGGCAAGATGGTGTATAATAAACCAAACTGAGAATAGATGAGCTCAAACTGTTGAGCCCTCATGATGACATCCTCTTTGGAGAAAAATCTGGATGTTGCGACGTCTTTGGACAACTGTGGGACCAAAGACTTAAGAAACCACTCAAGCAGGAATGCTGGTGGGACTGGTACCTTAATAGACTCTTCTGGCGTCTCCACTCTCGGATATGATCATAGATATGGTCCACTGTTGTCTGTTCGAAATTGGCGAGCAGCTCTGTGCCAGCCTCGTATCTCACAGGTAACTGGAAATGGTTAAGGAAGGCCATCGCCAGTTCACCAAAAGAAGAGTATCTTGAGTGATCGAGCTCGATGTACCATTTCATGGCACTCCCGATAAGAGTACATTGAAACAATCGCAACTATACAGAGTCATATTTCAATGATTTAGATGAGCACCAAAGATGAAAGGTAGTCACATGATCACCTGGATCTTCATTAGGCTTGGCCTCGAACTTTGGAATGTCTGAAGGCAACTTCGTCGGCATAGGAGGCCAACGTGGATCGTGACAAATAGGATCATTTAACAACCTTATCAAATTTGGCAAGTGTAACGTCGTCGGGAATGGTAGTTTGGGTTGCTGCTGATAACCTGGGAAAAAGGGTCCTGGAGTTTGACTGGCACCAAGTTGCCAGGAAAAGTTTGGTTGCTGGCCCAGATTCTGGTAGAAACCATGGCCCTGACTAGCGTAAGGATTTTTCATCTGTGGAGACATCATCGGCTGATTTCCCAAGAAAGATATAGAGTGTTGGGCATGCATCGTGTTCGAAGGACTTTGGGAAGGATTACCCCATGCCGGTCCTAATGGGAGAGGCATAGTAGTCTGTCCAGGGTTCCATTGACTATGGAAAGAATTACGCCAGAACGGCATTCCGGAGGAGGGAACGGATCCTTGTCCTGAGTTCCAAGGTCCTGCTATGTGTGCCCCCTGTGCAGGAATAGTACCCTGCACAGGAGTAGATTGTCCAAAAATGGGGTTGCCCCCTGTCGGAAAAGCGGCTGATGAGAAAGTGTTATTACTAAACGTCATGTTCCAAGAAAATGATGTCGAACCCACTGGCATATTGTACGCAGGTGTTCCTTGACTCCCTGCTCCAAACAAACTAGTGTGTGTAGGTTTCCCGGTAGATTGTTGATGCGGACCACCAAGTGAAGGGGACAAAGGAGGAATATGACCTCCTGCGTAAGGAAAAGCATTAAAAGGGACAAGAGTGCCCCCAAAGTGACCTTGCAGAGGAGCGTTAGAGCTCCCTTCCCCCAGACCCAAAGTCTGTAAAGTGGAGTAGGTTAGTGCAGGACTTGTACCCGAACTAGGCATACCATATGAGAATGGAGGGCCTGTCACACTAGGTGTGAAGGGGGTTGTGGTCACTGCCATAGACAGGTTCGGTCCACTGTGCGACGTAGTTGCGGCTGAGACCATGGTGGCTCGGACCGACGACGGTAGGTTAGGAGATGACTCTCATGTGGTAGCAACTGTGGTGGGAATTTAAGAATTCCCAGTAGAAGTAACAGCATTTGTTTCCATAGTTGTGTGAGGCACTATCTGGCATTCATGAAATTGGATTGGTACAATAAACGATGCCAAGATATCAGTGGTTGGGGTTTCAACCGAGCCAAGAGTGGCGGTTGATTCCTCTGGGAGTTGTTCGGGCACAAAGGTTTGTAACCCGGTCGCTTCAAAAGACCCTTGTTTGTCTAGCTTCCGCCTTAATGGTGGTGGGGGTGGCTCCAGTGTAACCGGCGATAGGCCAAGAAGCCTTCATGACCGGTGGAGCTTGGGATCCTCCACTGTGTGAGAATATCCAAGACATGCTAAGGTATTCTAAACGTTCAAAAGTAACACACACTAAAAAAGAATCCCCTAAGAGATAATACAAGCAATCACTAAACTATTTGGAAGAACAGTTACAACAACCAACACTAGAGCAACTTACCGATGCAAGTGAAACTCGAACACGGAAGCACCCTCCGGGTATACTCTACAAAGCATGGATTGATGTTTGTCCTAGGTACCGCGGTATACCCCCGTAGTCACCTGTGTATGTCCCTAAAAGGATTGGCAACTAGGTTTCCAGCACGCGAGCAGTCACCAGGCGGGTACAGTCGAAAGTCGGGTAGACCAAAATGAGCAGGGTATCAAGCCCGAAACTTGTCAAGAGTATCGAGAGAAAATGGTCCGGAAGACAACTGAGGACCTTGAATGGATTCGAGACCCATGAAGCCCCGTGGAAAATGCAAACGACGGAATCCCAAAACAAGCCCTCTATATGTGTTCTCCACTACGATTGGTCCAGCTTTGGAGGGGTTATCTACGCTACCTTTCTGCACGTGACCTCGTGATTATCCCCTGTGTTAGAGGGGGGTCCTGGATAACTTCCATGAAACTAGACTTAGACACTCCCTATCTCAGACTCTAATGTTTGGTTTTGAATGGCCTTGAAGAGTTTCCTCTCCAACCTAATCCAAGGCCCTAGTCCTGAACTAGTTTGTGAACCCTACAAACATAAAAGTCTAGTAGATTTTAAAATTAGTGTTGCTTTTATGGCTTTGTCTTACATCAAGGGGTATGAGGGTGAAATTGATGATGTGTAAAGACGAAAGCAAAAATGAATGAAAAAGATGGAAACAAAAGACTTTTACTAAATGTAAAATTTCAACAACTTTTCACAAAGAAAGATTTCTTCTTTTTTTTTATTTTTCTAAGATTTTATATAGAAAACTCAAAGGAATTTCGCTCGACTATGAGCTACTTATGATCTAAGTGAAATGAAAAAAAAAATTACGAAATAAAAAGACTTTTACCTAGCTAATGATGCAGAAACACATTCTTTAACCAAAGAAGAAAATGAAAAGAGATTTTTTTTTTTTATTTAAGTGCTAGTAAAGAAAAAAAGGGAAAATATCGACAAGCAAAAAACCAAGAAAAACAAATTCTGGCTTAAATCACAGATCGCAAAGAATCAGAGTAAAGAATCACACAATGGCAATAAAAAAACAAAGACTCTCACGCTTGTTTAAAAACCAAAATTTTTTTTTTTTTTTTCTGTCAACTATTAACTGAGCAAAATCAAGCTAAGGGTAAGATAACCTAACCTACTGACTGTTCAAACCTAGACTCAAAAACCTGAGAGGAATACTTCTTATCAAAGGAGGGGATGACTGCCCCACCCTGAACAAAAAGTAGTCTGTCCAAGCACATGACTGTCACTAAAACAGCATGCATGCAAACGCGTGCTGAACAGAGACAGAAAGCGTGTACACACGGGCTGACCTTGTACAGGCTGGGTGTATATCTAAATTCTAAGGAAAAATATGAAAACAAGCAGTCCAGACCAGGAAGAGATCTTTGGTATTGATAACCAGGGTCCCTTGAAGGCTTGGATGCTCTTTCTAACAGAAAATACAAATAACGCAAGGAATAATAAGGAGAAAAAAGGCAATCTAAGATAGAACTGTGAACCAGCAAGACTCAGACAAGATTCCAGAAAACCCCCTGAGAATGTGTAATTCTGATAGGGAAGAGGAGGACTGCCTCTAAGGTTCTCTAAACTCCTACACACTACTGCTATCTCTACAGCTAGCGTTCACATGCGGGTTGTCAGAGGATAGGGCACGGGTACATGCGTGCATGCCTTCTACAGGCCGCGTGTACCTCTGTGTGTCCCGAAAACTACAGTCAAGCAAACGTCAGGGAAAACTAGTATGGAAAACCAGACTCCCTGCTAGCTAAGACCTTACAGAAAAAGACAGGCAAAGAAAGACAAAAAACCTAATCTTTAAACTACCCAAAAACTTAAATAAATCTAGGAACCCTAAAGAGTATTCTCCCCAGTATGGTCGCCAATTTTGTTGTTGGGAAAAAAACCCTACGGACTAGCAAACTAGGGTCAAACTTGCATGCAGATTTGACCGAATAGAAACTACTTTTTTACCTACATCCCAAGATTTAAATCCCTTTTTCTCAGTAAATGCAAGGAAAAGGACCACCTACCTTATTACCGGCGGTCGATGTAGATCCTTCATTGTGCTTGACTACTTGCTTGCACTGCTCCTTCCAAATATAACCTTCACTCAAGACAAACAACAACTATGCATGCATGCTACTTCTATACTCAAGGGTTAGAAATCAAGCGTAAATTAATCAAACCATAGACAATTCATGCATTGGGACGAGAAAAACATTCTTTTTATTACTAAAAGTGAATCAACTTACAAAAGTTGAGACCGGCCACCACTCCTTGAACCTGATCCTGGGCTCCTCTTCTTTTGTCCTTCAACTACTTTGCGTTAAATCTCCTTTGGCATGAGGAAAGGCTAAAGGGTTGGGACAATGGATTACGTAAATGGGCAGAGTTTCTTCGCTATATTTTTTCCTCCTCCAAATGGTACCCCTACCCCTTCTTTTATAGGCTAGAAGGAGCTAGCGTTTTGGAAGAACCCTCAGCCATGCATGGTCGGGAGTTTCAGTTAACTGACCCATAGCTTTTTGTTCCATCGGCAACTTTCCTTTTTTTGTGCTTTGTTAGGTACACGCAGGCTGTTGTGAGTCAGCCAGCGTGTACACGGGTGCAGTAATGGGTTAGGGCACGTGGACCTTGACACAAGAGGATTTTCAAAGAGTTGTTCAGCAGATTTTTGGCAAAGAAGGGATATGAGTTGGCATGATGCCAGGTAATCATGTGTGGTGCAATTTAGGGTTATAACAAGCACGCTCTCCAAAGCCGTCTTCCACAACAACAACAACAACAACAACCCCAATCCTCCTTATGTACATTACAATATGTTTTGCTAGACCATTTGGTTAAAAGTTTCTTTATTAATTAAGAGGTCTTGAGTTCAAGTCTCTCTTTTGTTACTTTTTTTGAAAAAGTTCATGCTAAAATTGGAAAGTGTATTTCACTTCAAGTATAAAAGTGAATCACTATAAGTAGCTTTAATAATTTTTTTAGAGTTATTTATTTTGCATGCAGCATTTCTATTATAAAGTAACTTCATTGTAAAATTTATTCCCACTTCTCTTTCTAAAAGTGGGTCACTTCATAAAGCAACTTACACTATCACGTGGTCATTTGGTTACTGTTTATGGACTTTTTTTTTAAAGGGCATAACTCTCACATCCGAAGTCCATTTTCAGTGCCATTTTTTTTTAAACCGCATAACTTTTTGATCTCTTTCCATCCAGATAAAAAGTTTCAATTTTTAAATCCACATTATCTGCATATTTAATATGGCTTCTACAAGTAATGTTTTTCTTACCAGCACCAACTACTTCCAATGGAAATCTCATATGGAATATTTATTAAGAAGTAAAGGCTTGTACCGGATTACCTTAGGAAAGGAAAAAGAACCCACTGATGATGATAAGAAAGTAAAATGGGATAATAGGAGTGATGAAGCACATGGACTAATCGGAATGTCCATCTCTCTCTATTTAAGGTACCACCTTCAATAAATTGATGACCCCGAAGAAGCTTGGGAAAAGATTAAATCTGTGTTTGGTAAACTCGATATTATTCGAGCACAACAGTTAGAAAATCGAGTACTGACCTTGAGTCCAAGTGATTTTTATTTCCTTGGAGACTATCTATCTAAGTTTAAAACACTCAGAATTTTATGTGAATAATGTAAGATAAAAATGGAGGAAGAGTGTTGCATCTATCTTATTCTTTCTAAGCTAAGTAGTGCATATTATGTGTTTGTATCTACCTTGTATGCCATGAGAGAGGATCTAGGGAAAGCTTATGAAAAACCCACTATTGAGTCCTTTTGTGATTCTTTGATTAGAGAGGAAGATAAGATTGTACAACTTGGAGTGATCAACAATGCAGGTACCTCCAACAAAGCCTTAGTTGCCCAATAGAAATATAAACCCAAGTATCCCAAAAAGAAACATCCTCTCTAAAATGACAAGTGACATAAGGGTCCCAAACCCGCTCAGACAGCTTCAGCTCCTAATGGTGACATAGGAGGAAAATATAAAAATAAGAAGACTGACAGACATTGCAACATTTTTGATAAATATGGACATGATGAGTCTAAATGTTTCAATAAGATGGCATGTTTAGAAGCAGCGATGCAGAAGCACAACATCAGCATTGGTTCTACTTCTTCTTCTTCTTCTCATGGACATGCACTTCCACTTCTGGTTTCTCCTTCAACATAACTTCTACTTCTTCTTCTGATGGGTGGCTTATTGATTCAGGAGCATCTTATCATATGGCTAATGATAAAGCCATATTTTCTGCTCTAAATGAATGTATCAACAAGAAAATATTTGTTGGTGATGATAGATCTCTTAGTGTTGTAGGATCTGGAACAGTTCAAGTAGATAATGGTCATTTCAATGATGTATTATGTGTTCCAAGTCTTTCTTGTAACCTTCTATCAATCTATCAAATCACTCATTCAGGTGAAGTTGAAACCGTAGAGTTTTCACCTCACCAAGTTGTAATCAAGGATATAAAAGATCCTAAGCATGTTCTTGCAACTGGAATTGTTGATGATATTACCAGGTTGTACAAGTTTGACAACTTTGGGTCATCATCTTTTTCATCATTTTTTGTTGCTCATAGCGATGACTTGATCAAACTTTGGCATGAGTGGTTTGGTCATATAAACTATTGCTCATTGCAGCAACTATGTAATCAAAAGATGGTAACTAGTATTCCTCTTGTTTCATGCAGAGATGGTGTTTGTGCCAGTTGTGTTATTGGAAAACATCATCAGGATAGTTTTGACAAACGTGCCTCTCAACATGCTTCGGTCCCTTTGCATCTTGTTCACGGTGATTTGTGTGGTCCATTTTCTTCCCCTTCTTTTTCTGGGTGCAAGTATTTCTTAACTTTCATTGATGATTTTTCTAGAAGTACTTGGGTTTACTTCTTAAAACTTAAGAGCAAAGTTTTTGGCCTACAAGGCCCTTGTAGAAAACTAATTTGGACATCAAATTCAAAAGTTAAGGAAAAATAATGGAGGTGAATATGTGAACAATATTTTATAAGTTACTGCACTACACAAGGCATCCAAATGCAACACATTGTTCCATATACACCACAAAAAATGGTGTTGTTGAGAGAAAGAACCGCACATTAAAAGAAATGGTTAATTGTATGATCCAATCTAAGGGATTAAGTCTAAAGTATTGGGTGGAAGCAATCAACTGTGCAAATTACATAGTCAATCGCACTCCCACAAAGGCTCTTAAAAATATAACACTGGAAGAAGCTTGGACTAAAATTAAACGAGATGTAAGCCACTTCCGTGTATTTGGCAGTAAAACATGGGCTCACATTCCTGATGACAAAAGGAAAGCATTGCAGCCTAAAAGTGAGAAGTGTATATTTGTTGGTTATTCTAAAGATTTCAAAGGTTATAGACTTCTTCAACCACATTGTAATGAAATTATTCTTAGAAGATATGTTAAATTTGATGAAAATCTCTTGGCCTGTGAGCCTAATTTGACGGTTGTGCCTCCTTCAGCCTACGATCCATCTTCGACATTTGTGCATTCTTTTGTTCCTATACTGGTTTCTTCTTTAGATGATGACAATGAGGATGAAAATCCACCTATCGGCATAGGGGCATACCCAGGATTCAATGCTACAACATCGCACCAACAAAACCCTAACTATCGACCCTTTTGGCAACACCTGCGAAGAAGATGAAGTCTCACCCGAGGTAGAGGCAGGGGTAGTTGCAGTAATCAGGTGTCTACAACCTTAGTTGGGACACAGATCTGTGATTATAACACTAAATAGAGCACTTAGCAGTTAACATTCATCAATAATTGACCAATATCTACTTCGCAAATAAAACAGAGCATCGCAACATTCACCCAGATTTAATGTATATAAGTACTTTATCATAAACAAGAAGATTAGATCTAGAATATCAAGAACTAAGAACAATCATAGAGGTCAGATCTAACATTCTTACACATCGTTACCACAAAGAATAAGCATATTGTCTAAAGCACTCAGCTAGAGAATACATAAACACATCGCAACAAAGTACATCGCAAGACAACACAGTATTTACGTGGTTCACCCCCACCCTAGGGATATGTCCACCAAATCTTCTTCTTTATTAGATTCTTCAATGGGTTACATGCACAGAGCCACCAAGATCATACTCTGCATAGGCCAGGAGATTTGCACACACCTCGCCAGATCCTCCTTCCCCGAGCTAGATCACAGCACTAATCATTTCCACAGTCTGCACACAAATCACTATAAACGACTTGCACTCAACTCTGCAAGTCTCACACAACACACTTATAATCCACACTTGCACTTAGCATTTATCACTTATCACTACTAGCCTCTTATCACATAGATACCGCTACTTCTTATATTTCCTAGACATCTATTTATACTTTACAAAATAGGCCTAAACATGGGTAAACCCATGGGCTGACATCCCATTCCCATAACATAATCCCATAACCCAAAAAGGACCCAAAAAGGGGCCAAGATTCTGCGATCTCCTCTTCGTCTTGCGTTCCTCCTTCAACAGGCTGTCGAAGTCCCAAAATAGGTCAAACTTGACCAAGGATCTTTCGAAACTTGGTCAAGGGCCAACAGGCCCCCAACACTCACCTGTGACTCGTCCTAAGTCACGTTGGTCTGATCATTTATGCTTCAAAATCCTCGAGCTTGGATCGAGCTGCTTCGACTTATTGTTGTGTGACGACCTCTTTCTCAGTGAACTCTTGGATGACCACATCATTGATGGGTCCTTCTAGGCATTGTTTTGTTGCATTCACAACCTTCTATAGCTCTGTTCCTTGGCTTTCAACCTCTATGAACAATTGGTACGCCTATTGTCATATATTCTACTTGCTTCGTGACTTGATCCTCTGCCCTTATTTCTATGACTGTCATAGAGTGAAGTTCTTTGTTGATCGCTTCCTTCATTTGAAGTTGATATATGAGAAACTGTTCCTTTCCTTGCTATAGATGTGCCTTTTCCTCATCAAAATTCGCTTGGAGAGCAATATTTTCTTGTTCTGCAACACTTTGTTGTTCTACAAGTACTCCTTGTACTTGTGCCAAAGCCCAGATGGCTTGCGCTATTTCTTCTTATGCTCATCGGAGGCGAGCTTTGCCTGTATCAACTAGGAGATGGAGTTGAGCTAGCTCATCTCCCAATTTTGGTGTTCCCAATGATAGAGGCACAGTGGAGACTGCACGGATGGACTGTAGTGCATGTTGTAACCCTTGGAGCTCAACCTCAATTATATTGTACATCTCCTCCTACTTAGCCTCTTGTTTCTCTACTATCTCCAGCGAAGCATCATTTAGGGCTGCTATGATGAAATCAAAGTCATCAGAGGTGAAGACAGTCTGCATCTTGGTCATGGAGGCTTTCGATTTCTTCCTGGAAGAATATTTTGGAGGGGAAACCTTCCTTTTATTCGATGGGTCCTTCTCATCTCTAGGTGGGTTTACTTCTCCTTTCTTTTGTTTTTCCTCTGTGCCATTTATCTCTTCGCCATCACCCCCTCTCTCTGGTGACATTGAAGTAGTCTTCACTGAGGTACTGCTTACATCTTGGGCTTCTTCGGTCTTCTTTGTCTTGCTAGGTCCCAGTGTATCATGCATTGTTTCTGGGCTATCGATGTCAGACATATCTGCAGGGTCTGCTCGAATGAGGAGGTCTACTGACCAGTCCTTGGTGATCTCCTCCAAATATTCCTCCATCATCTTATAATAGGATTGGAGTTGTTTCTTATGTTCGTCAGTGCGCGCTGTGATGTAAATGAAATGTCGGTCCACGCTGAACTTCATCAAGGGCCTGAACCGGTGTAGAGTCTTCAGAGTTATGCGAGGCTCGGATTGTATGGCTATCTTCAGCTGATTGTAATAGGTATGAAAAATAGCATTGGACTGCCACTGTTTATTCATGTCACTTGAATACCATAGTGTGTTGAACTTCGTAGCCAATGGTTCAAATGGCTCGATTTTTGGGAAGGTTTCACCTTCCGGCATCTCCCAGGAAATTAAAGTGATCAGGATCAATAGCCAAATGAAATGAAATGTGTACCCTTGGTCCTAGGCTTCTCTATAGTCGAGTTCTAATTGGTTCACCAAGTACTTCGCCCAGTTCATCTGAAGTCCTTCTACACACTTCCCTACAAGGTTGACTACAATACCAGTGACTTGGGTGGGTCGAGTTTTTCTGACTAACTTCCCTGCAATCAATTGACAAGCAAGGTGTATTGCGCCACTCTGAATAGAAGCTACCTTGTAGCCTCGCATTCCCTTCTCGATATCGCCATAGGTGTCCTTGATCTTATGTGCAAGAGAATGATCCATGGATTTTCCGTGGTAAAACTCTTGTGGATCAGGTCCTTGCATACTTAACCCTATGATCCAATTGATCAGCACCAGATCAACTGTTATACAACGTTTTAACCAAAAATAGCTGCCAAGGTAATAAGAGAGCACTAGCTTGACACATGCATTCACCTCATGTTGTCGTCCGACGTGGGTATTCTTCATGAAGTTGAGCAGGGTGGACTGCGTGAGGTCCATAGTCCATTGTTGAGGGACGATCTTTGAGTTTTTCCCTTTAGTTCTAGTCAGGTACTTATGTGGGGCGAGAATTCTATAGGCTTTGCGATCTCCTAGGTTGAAGTCATTGAACTTCAATACTGCGAGCTTATCTTGGTTTGTTCACACTACGCGGATCCCCTTTGGGAGGTATGCAGTGACCAAGGTGTAGTCAAAATATCTGGGCACGTTATCTTGATTTATCGCATTGGTCAGAGGTGGAATATAGGTGGGTAGTATAGTTGGGATCAACTTGGAATTTGCTAGATCATCCTTGTTCTTGGTTTGCTTCTCATCTGACGGTTGGGAGAGTCTGAATCTATGAGCAGTGGATTGAGAGGTTGGCATTCCTCTTGTCAATGATGCTTTCACACCTATAGACATCGACATGACTCTCTCAGTCATCAGGTCGATCACAACGTCTTCAACATCTTTCTCTACAGCACTCAATTCATCCGACATACGCATTCGGGTTTAACAATCTCAGGCTCGAGGAGAAACTTAGAAACAGGAACGAGCTAGGAAGAAATAACATGATGATCTTGGTGTAAAAGAAACTTAGTCTGTGGGCTCAAGTTATTAATTGGCAAAAGTGTTCTCATTTCTCAGTGCGACGGGATAAATAGGTAACTCAACAACGGGTTGCTTGCAATGGGTATGAGGTCTTCATTAACTCTGTTTGGTCCATTATGGTGCAGTCTAATGGTCTGGTGGCGAACCATAAATGATTTTATACCCGTTCGGAGCATCGCTCGAACGGTTATAATGTCCCCAGTGACTATGTTACTTCGTCATGGTGAAGTGTCATGTGTCACTATTATGATATCTCGACGAAGCTCCAATTTTGTAAATTTTCCTTCTGCGAGGTTCCCTCTGGAGCCTTCTGCAACATGTCCATCTTAGCTCTCTTCTTACTTAGATTTCTAGACTTCTTCCCAATGAGCTTCGTCTCAGTATGCCTTTTTTCGTTCTGATTCTTATCTTCTTTTGAAATAGTCACTTCGCGTTGTTGAGATTCTTTCAAGGGTACTATTCTTTCTTTATCTGGGATAGTTATTTCAGTCCCTTGTGGGTCCTCTAGTGTTCCTACAAATTCGACATCTATGTCATTGTTGTTAAGTGGTTGTGATATGTTCTCTTGTTCTTCAATCAATTGTGCGATCCTTCTAGTTATAAAATCTTTTAACTCTTTCTTCTCATGCTCTAAGACTTCTTCTTCTTCCTTCCTTCTGGCTTGATCTCTTTTAATCCAAGGATTTCCTATTAAATGGTAAATGGGGCGTTGTCCTCAATAAATTTAATAATCTCAAAATCTTCTTTTGTCGAAGTTCCATTGGCAGTCATAGGTATCTGAGTGAGCCTTCCACATAGGTTTATCATCTTTCCTCTGAATAACCCTATTCCTCCTAGTGAAGGAGTCATAGCGGGCCTTCCTATAGCTTCCCAAGTTCTCTCTGTCATGATATTCGCCTGTGTTTCTTCATCTAGAACACAATCAATGTCTAAGCCACCTATTCTTGCTTCAAGGTATTCTTTTTCTTTAAAGACCTCCGATAATCTAACATGTCAATGGTCATTCAGGGTTCCTTGCATCTGTAGCAGTACTTTCTTAGATTCTTTCTGAAGTTCAACCATAGTTTCTAGATCTGCCTTAGGGTTTTCTTGATTCAGATTCATTCTTTCAACTTTAGAAATCATTCTAGGGCAATCCAACACCTCATGGTCCATAGCCTTACAACAAAGACAGCTAGGTCTTCTTCCAGGGCATTCCTTAGAAAGATGTCCTAGTTTTCTGCAATTGTAATAGAGGGTTAATCGTCTATTTTGTTTAAATGATCCCCAACCTTTCCTGTAATGCACACTAGGATCTTGGTAGTTAACCTACAAACAATTTTTTCTAGGCTCCTGCATCCGTTTGTTAGTCCAAACATTCTTTCTATGCATAGGTATAACATATCTTTCATTATTTTTATCAGATCTACACATATCAAATATTATTTCATCTACCAATACCCTAGTTTTCAAACTAGGATAGAATCTATCAAACATACCTAGATCCATACTCTGGAAAAAAAAAATCCACTTATCTTATTTCTACAGAGCACAAAGCTTCCAGATATAAAAAATTTCACTATTCTTACCTTTATCAGAGCACAAAGCTTCCAGATATAAAAAAATTCACTATTCTTACCTTTATCAGAGCACAAAGCTTGAAGATATTACTTCTTTTAATCATAAATTCTCACTTTTACCTTTCTTAGAGCACAAATCTTTTAGATCTTGCTTCTTTCCTTCAAATCTGACCTCTTTCCTTCAGATCGAGCTTCTTTCTCAAGCACAGAGCTTCACAGAATAAGTCGAGTACTGCACACTAGAGAAATAGATCTACACATAGAGCTTCTCTTTTCTTTACTTTATTTCCTAGCAATCACAATCTCAATCCCGACAACAGAACCATTTGTTGGCACAGGGGAAAAACCAGGATTCAACGCTACAACAACGCACCAACAAAACCCTAACTACCAGCCCTTTCGGTAACACCTACGAAGAAGATGAAGTCTCACCTGAGGTAGATGCAGGGGTGGTTGTAGTACTCAGGTGTATGCAACCTTATCTGGGACACATATCTGTGATTATAACACTAAATAGAGTAATTAGCAGTAAACATTCATCAATACTTGGCCAATATCTACTTCGCAGATAAAACAGAGCATCACAACATTCACCCAGATTTAATGTATATAAGTAATTTATCATAAATATGAAGATTAGATCTACTAGATCAAGCACTAAGCACAATCATAGAGGTAAGATCTAACATTATTACACATCATTAGCACAAAGCATAAGCATATTTTTCTAAAGCACTCAGCTAGAGAATACATAAACACATCACGACAAAGCACATCGCAAGAAAACACAACATTTACGTGGCTCACCCCCACCTTGGTGCTACGTCCACCAACTCTTCTTATTTAATAGCTTCTTCAATGGGTTACATGCACAGAGCCGCCAAAATCCTACTATGCATAGGACAGGAGATCTGCATGCACCTCGCCAGATCCTCCTTCCCCAAGCTAGGTCACAGCACTAAGCCTTTCCAAAGTCTGTGCACAAAGCACTACATACGACTTGCACTCAGCACTACAATTCTCACACAACACACTTGTAATCCACACTTGCACTTAACATTTAGCACTTAGCACTACTGGCCTCTTATCACATAGATATCGCTACTTCTTATATTTCCTAGACATCTATTTATACTTTACAAAATAGGCCTAAACATGGGTAAATGCATGGGTCGACATCCCATTCCCATTGCATAATCCCATAACCCAAAAAGGACCCAAAAAGGGGTTGATATTCCACGATCTCCACTTCATTTTGAGCTCCTCCTTCGACAGGCTTTCGAAGTCCCAAAATAGGTCAAACTTGACCAAGGATCATCCAAAACTTGGTCAAGGGCCAATAGGCCCCCAACAATCACCTATGACTCATCCCGAGTCACTATGGTCTGATAAGTTATTCTTCGAAATCCTCGAACTTGGCTCAAGCTGCTTCGACTTGCTGTTGTGTGATGACCTCTTGCTCATCGAACTCTTGGATGACCGCATCATTGACGGGTCCTTCTAGGCATTGTTATGTTGCATTCACAACCTCCTCTATCTATGTTCCTCATCTTTCAACCTCTGTGAACAATTGGTACGCCTTATCTTGTACTGGTTGAATTCATTGAGTTACTTCCATAACTTTTCTATGAATTGTATGGATCTGTTGTTGGGCAGTACGTTGCTCTTGAGACCACTTCATTCTTTCTACAGCTGATAGGGCCTTCAACTGTGCCTGTAGGGTCTTTGCATGATTCTTTGCTTCCTGGAGTTGTGACTCCAGTGCCTGCAACTCTGGGTTCTCGATGATTTTCTCATACGTTTGGGCACTACGGTTACTCAACTGCTTGCATTCTAGGAAAAGAGATTTTAGTCTCTCAACTGCACTTCGAGAAGTTGCTTCTCTTTGGTCCCTTACTTCTTGTGGGGTCTTGAGTACAGTTTGTAGATCCAAGTCTATTATGCATTGTTGCAGCTGCTAGATCATTTCTATCGGTTGTTCTACTTGCTTCGTGACTTGATCCTCTGCCCTTATTTCTATGATTTTCATAGAGAAAAGTGCTCTGTTAATGGATTCCTTCATTTCAAGTTGCTCTGCGAGAAAATTTTCCTTTCCTTGTTGTATTTGTTCCTTTTCCTCATCAAACTTCACTTGGAGAGAAATATTTTCTTATTCTGTAGCACTGTGTTGTTCTACAAGTACTCCCTATACTTGTGCCAAAGCCTGGGTGGCTTGCACTGTTTCTTCTTATGCTTGTTGGAGGCGAGCTTCGAATGTATCAGCTAGGCGGTGGAGTTGAGCTGGCTCATCTCCCAATTCTAGTGTTCCCAATGACAGAGGTGCAGTGGAGACTACGCAGATGGACTATAGTGCGTGATGTGCCCCTTAGAGCTCGGCCTCAATTCTATTGTATGTATCATCTTGCTTAGCCTCTCGTTTCTCTACTATCTCCAATGAAGCATCATTCGGGGATGCTATGATGAAATCTAAGTCATCAGAGGTGAGGATAGACTTCAGAGGTGAGGACGGTCTGCATATTGGTCATGGAGTCTTTTGATTTCTTCCTGGAAGAAGGTTTTGGAGGGGAAACCTTCCTTTTCTTCGATGGGTCCTCCTCGTCTCTAGGCGGGGTTACTTCGCCTTTATTTTGTTTCACCTCTGTACCATTTATCTCTTCTCAATCACCCCGTCTCTCTGGTGATATGAATGCATTCTTCATTGAGGTACTTCTTACATATTGGGCTTCTTCTGTCTTCTTTGTCTTGCTAGGTCCCAGTGTATCATGCACTATTTATGGGCTGTCGATGTCGGACATCTCTGCAGGGTCTGCTGGAATGAGGAGGTCCACCGACCAGTCCTTGGTGATCTCCTCCAAATCTTCCTCCAACATCTTATAATAGGATTGGATTTGTTTCTTGTGTTCGTCAGTGCACGCAGTGATGTAAATGAAATGTTGGTCCGCGTTGAACTTCATCAAGGGCCTAAATCGGTGTAGAGTGTTTGAAGTTATGCGACGATCAAACTGTATGGCTATCTTCAGTTGATTGTAATAGGTATGAAAAACAACATTGGAATTCCACTGTTTATTCATGTAACTTGAATACCACAGTGTGTTGAACTTCGCAGCCAATGGTTCGAACGGCTCATTGTCCGGGAAGGTCACACCTTCCTGCATATCCTAGGCAATAAAAGTGATCAGGATCAATAACCAGCTGAAATGAAATGTGTACCCTTAGTCTAGGGATTCTTTACAATCAAGTTCAATTGGTTCACCAGTTACTTCACCCAGTTCATCTGAAGTCCTTCTGTGCACTTTCCTGCGAGGTCGACTACAAAACCAGTGACTTGGTTGGGTCGGTTTTTTCTGACTAACTTCTCTGCAATCAATTGACAAGCAAGGTGCACTACGCCACTCTGGATAGAAGCTACCTTGTAGCCTCACGTTCCCTTCTCGACATCACCATAGGTGTCCTTGATCTTCTATGCAAGAGCGGGATCCATGGATTTTCCAAGGTAAAACTCTTGGGGATCAGGTCCTTGCATACTTAACCCTATGATCTGATTGATCAGCGCTGGATCAACTATTATACGATGGTTTAACCATAAATAGCCTCCATGGTAACAAGACAGCAGCATCTTGATGCATGAATTCACCTCCTGGTGTCATCCGAAGTGGGTAATCTTCATGGCGTTGAGCAAGGTGGACTGCGCAAGGTCCATAGTCCATTGTTGAGGGACGATCTTCAAGTTTTTCCCTTTAGTTCTAGTCAGGTACTTATGTGGGGCAAGCATGCTATAGGATTTTCAATCTCCTAGGTTGAAGTCATTGAATTTCACTACCGCAAGCTTATCTTGGTCTGCTCGCAACTGCATAGATCCCCTTCGGGAGGTACGCATTGACCAAGGTGTAGTCAAAATCTCTAGGTATGTTGTCCTGATTTATCGCACTACTCAGAGGTGGAATATAGGTGGGTAGTATAGTTGGGATCAACTTGGCATTTTCTAGATCATCCATGTGCTTGGTTTGCTTCTCATCTGACGGTCGGGAGGGTCCGGCTCTATGAGCAGTGGACGGAGAGGCTGGTAGTCCTCCCGTCGATGGTTCTTGTACACCTGTAGACATCGACATGACTCTCTCAGTCATTAAGTCGATTAGAACGTCTTCAACATCTTTCTCTACAACACTCAATTTGTCTGACATACGCACTCGGGTTTAACAATATCAGGTTCGGGGAGCAACTTAGACATAGTAACGAGCTAGGAAGAAATAGCGCGATGATCTTGGTGTAAAAGAAACTTAGTCTATGGGCTCAATTTCTGTTAAGCCCTAATATTGGCTCATTACCCCTTAATTGGGGCATATTATATTAGTAATTTTATTTTATTTATGTCGGCTTTAGGCCATTAGTTGTAATTATACCTCCTAGTCTCCTATATATACCAAGGAGACATTTTCA
>SNQJ01S0000903.1:35567-112073 GCA_010110895.2 Picea sitchensis | reverse complement strand
CTAATCCAAGGCCCTAGTCCTGAACTAGTTTGTGAACCCTACAAACATAAAAGTCTAGTAGATTTTAAAATTAGTGTTGCTTTTATGGCTTTGTCTTACATCAAGGGGTATGAGGGTGAAACTGATGGTGTGTAAAAGATGAAAGAAAAAAATGAATAAAAAAGCTGGAAACAAAACTTTTACTGAATGCAAAATTTCAACAACTTTTCAAAAGTTTTTTTTTTTTAACTTTTCTAAGATTTTGAACAACAAACTCAAAGGAATTTCACTCGACTACGAGCTACTTATGATCTAAGTGAACTGCAAAAACTTATGAATCAAAAGACTTTTCCCTAGCTAATGATGCAAAAACACACTCTTCAACCAGAGAAGAAAATGAAAAGAGATATTTTTTATTATTATTTAAGTTCTAGTAAAGCAAGAAAGGGAAAATACCGACAAGCAAAAAACCAAGAAAAACAATTTTGGCTTAAAGAACAGATCACAAAGAATCAGATTAAAAAATCACACAATAGCAATTGTAAAAATAATGACTCTCACGCTTGTCTAAAAACCGTAAAAAAAAATATTTATTTTTTATTTTTCTAACCATGTTTTAAATGAGAAAAAGCAAGCTAAGGGTAACAATAATCCTAAGCTACTGACTATTCAAACATAGATTCAAACACCTGAGAGGAATAATACTTATCAAAGGAGGGGATGACTGCCCCACCCTGAACAAAAAGTAGCCTGTACAACCACGCGATTGTTACTCAAACAACACGCGTGCGAACACGCACTGAATAGAGACAGAGGGCATGTGCACGTGGGCTTACCTTGTACAGGCTGAGTGTATATCTAAACTCTAAGGATAAATGAAAACATACAGACCAAACTAGGAAGAGACCACTGATATTGATAACCAGGATCCCTTGAAGGCTCAGATACTTCTTCTAACAAAAAAACAAATAATGCAAGGAAAAAATAATAAGGCAAAAAAAAATCTGAGATATGACTGTTAGCAAACAAGAATCAAACATAATTTCAAAAAACCCCCTGAGAACATGTGATTCTGACAGGGAAGAGGAGGACTACCTCTGAGGTTCTCTGAACTCCTACACGCTACTGCTATCTCTACAACTAGCATTCACACGCGAGCTGTAAGAGGATAGGGCGTAGGTACACGTGTGCAGGCCTTGTGTAGGCCGCGTGTACCTCTGTAGGTCCCGAAAAACAAAGTCAAGCAAAAGTCAGAGAAAACTAGCATAGAAAACCAGACTCCCTGCTAGCTCAGACTTTACAGAAACGAAAAGAAAAGACATGCAAGAAAAACTAGTCTTTAAACTACCCACAAACTAAATAAAATTCCAGGAACCCTAAAGAGTCTTTCCCCAGTACGGTCACCAATTTTGTTGTTGGGGAAAAACACCCTATGGACTAGCAAATAGAGTTCAGACTTTGCATGCACATATGACCGAATAGAAATTACTTTCTACCTACATCCCTAGATTTAAATCTCCTTTTCTTGGTAAATGCATGGAAAGATCCACCTACCTTGTTACCAGCGTTTGATGTCGATCCTCCGTTGTTCTTGATTACTTGTTCACAAAGCTCCTTCCAAAGCTGACTTACATTCAAGACGAGAAACAACTATGCATGCATACTACTTATATACAAACAGGTTAGAAATCAAACATAAACTAATCAAATCATAGAAAGTTCATGAATTGGGACGGGAAAAACATTCTCTTTATTACTTAAAATGAGTCAACTTACAAAATTTGAGACCGAACACCACTCCTTGAACCTGATCCTGGGCTCCTCTTCTTCTGTCCTTCAACTACTTTGCTTTAAATCTCCTTTGGCATTAGGAAAGGCTAAAGGGTTGGGACAATGGAATACATAAATGGGCAAAGTTTCTTTGTTATATTTTTCCTCCTTCCAAATGGTACCCCTACCCCTTCTTTTATAGGCTAGAAGGAGCTAGGTATTTGGACAAACCCTCGGCCATGCATGGCCAGGAGTTTTAGTTAACTCACCCATAGATTTTTGTTCCATCGGAAACTTTCCTTTTTTCATGTTTTTGTCGGTCCACGTGGGTTGTTTTGGGTCAGCCAGCGTGTGCACGCGTGCCATAATGGGTTAGGGCACGTGGGCCTTTACAAAAGAGGATTTTCAAAGAGTTGTTCAGCATTGTTTTTGGAAAAGAAAGGATATGAGTTGGCCTGATGCCAGGTAAGCTTGTGTGGTGCAATTTAGGGTTATAACAGGAAGCTATAGGAAATCCTGCCATGATCTCTTCCCTAGGAGGAACAAGTTTATTCAGAGGAAAGCTAGTAAACGTATGTGGAAGGCTCGCCCAGATACCTATGAATATCAATGGAACTTTGACAGAGGAAGACTTTGAGATTATTAAATTTGTTGAAGACAACACCCTGTTTACCATGCTCATAGGAAAACCTTGGATTGATAGAGAACAAGCCAGATGAAAAGAGGAAGAAGCAGTTTTGGAACAGAAGAAACAAGATTTAAAATACTTTATGACCAGAAGGATCGCGCACTTGATTGAAGAACATAAGAGAAAATCGTAGATATTTAATACTAGAAACTCTGATGTCAAGGCTAAGAGAACACTAGAGGATCTGCAAAAGATTGAGTTACCTATTTTTTATATAGAAGAAGTATTATCCAGGAACCCTAAGAAAGACTTTCAACAACGTGAAGTAACTAAAACCACAAAAGATAAGCATCAGAATGGTAAAATCATTACTGAGACGAATATCAATGGGAATAAGGCTAGAAAGTTAAGAAATAAAAGGGCTAATACTGTAAGGTTACAAGAGGTTCTAGAGGATACTTCACAGACAGAAAAATTGTAGAATTGAAACTTTGCCGAGATATCAAAAAAATGACATAGATTACTTCGCCATGACGAAGAAATATAGCCGTTAGGGCCGATATATCCATTCAGCTTCCACTCCAAATAGGCATAAAATCAATAAAGGTTCGTCATCCAATAGCTGAAACGCACCATAACGGGTGGAACAAGAGTTAATGAAGGATCATAACCATTGCCAACAAATTGTTACTAAGTTTCCCTACTTATTCCATCGCACCATGCACCGAGAATAATTTTTTCTAAGTGAGAATTCGAGCACGAAACCTGAGATTAACCCACCCTGAGATCATTACCTCATTCCCATACTATTCAATGTAGTCTCTGAATTCCTTTCGCACCTGAGATAGCTAACCCAAGACTGTATGTCGGACGAGTTCAGTGCTGCTGAGAAAATCGTTGAAGAAGTTTTAATTGACTTAATGAATGAGAGATTCATGTTGGAGTGAGGAATGTCTACAGGTGTATAGGCATCATCCTTGGGAGCATTGCCATCTTCCCCCTCCATTGCTCGAGCAGGACCATCCTGACTGCCTTCAGAAAGACGATCTAAGCTCAGAAACAACTTCGCCACAGTGAAGATGATCCCAAGTATCTTTCCTAAGTATATCCCACCACTAAGAGGCATAGTGAATTGAGACACCGTACCTAGAGACTTCGACTATGCTTTGGTCACTGCGTACCTCCCGAAATGGGTGCGCATAGTTCATGCTGACCAGGATAAGCTCACATTGCTGAAATTTAGTGATTTTAACCTTAGAGATTACAAGGTTTACAATATGATATCCCCGCACAAGTACTTAAATATCACAAAAGGGAGGAACCCAAATATTGTCCCTCAGCAATGGACCCATAACCTCATGCAATCAACCCTCCCCAATGTAATGAAGATTCCACATTTCGGGAGGCATCAGGAAGTGAATGCATGCGTTAGATTGTTGTTGTCCTGCTACCATGGAGGATACTTATGGTTGGACCATCGCATCACGATGGATCTGATTTTGATCAATCGGATCACAGGGCTAAGCATGCAAGGCCCTGACCCACATGATTTTTACCCTGGAAAGACCGCAGATCGTGCTCTCGCCCAGCGAATAAAAGACACATATGGAGATGTAGAGAAGGGCACGTGAGGCTACAAGGCAGACTCCATCAAGAATGAAGCAGTGCGCCTCAGTTTCCATATGATCGTAGGAAAGTTAGTCCGCAAAAATAGACCCACATAGGTGACTGGATTTGTAGTTGACTTCAGAGGGAAGTGCACAGAGGGACTACAAATGACCTAGGCAAAGTACCTTATAAATCAACTAGAGCTTGACTGCAGACAAGCGTAGGACCAAGGGTATGAGTTCCACTTTAGTTGGTTGCTCATACTCATCACTTTCATCACTTGGGACCTACCAAAAGGTGCCACTTTTATGGAGATTGAACCCTTTGAACCACTAGCTACGAATTTATGTATGTTGTGGTACTCCAGCGACATGAATAAGCAGTCGCAGTCCAATGTCATCTTCCACGCTTATTACAATCAATTGAAGAATGCAATCAAGTCTACACCGCGCATCACACCAAACACACTTCAAAGGTTTATATCTTTGATCAAATTCAACGCAGACCGCCACTTCACCTATATCACAGCATGTGCGGATGAGCACAAACAACAACTCTAGTCGTACTACAAGTTGACAGAAGAAGACTTGGAGCAGATACCAAGGAATGGTCGGTGGACCTCCTTGTTCCAGCGGACCCCGCAAAGATGTCCGACGTGGATATCCATGAAGCTATGCCATATACACCTGGACTGCGCAAGACTAAGAAGGATGTGGAAGTTCAAGATATCCATAGCACATCCACGAAGACTACTTTGATCTCACCTGCGAAGGGAGGTGATGGTGCAGAACTAGGTGGCACTAAAGTTGCGCAAAACAAAGGCAAGGTTACTCTGTCTAGAGAGGAGGAGGAACCCTCCAAGAAAAGGAATATTACCCCACCAAATCCCTCATCCCAAAATAAATATAAGGCCACCCAGACTACGTTTAAGACCGCCCTCACACAGGATGACTTTGACTTCTTGATCACTGTGCTGACTGATGCCTCACTAGAGATCGCAGAAAATAAAGAAGTGAAGCAGGAGGAGGTATTCAGCCAGATCAAGGGTGAACTTAAAGAAGTGTAGCAGGCACTCCAGTCCAGCAGAGTAGTTTCTATGGTGCCCTTGACAATTGAAACAACAGGAACAACTGATGAGCCCACCCAATTACGCCAGATTGTCGAGAAAGTCGAAGCTCGCCTTTGACAAGCTCAAGAAGAGACAACGCAAGCTACCCAAGATTTGGCACAGGTACAAAGCACACTTATAGTACAATAGAGGAAGGAAAAACAAGAGAATCTTGCCTTACAAGCCAAGTGGGAGGAGGAAAAAGAACAATTACAACAGAGAAAGGACCAATTGCTAGCAGAGCAACTTGAAGTACAGGAAAGAGTTCACATAGCACTTTTCTCTATGAAGATCATTGAAGTGAAAATTGAAGAACATGTCCCACAGCAGGTGGCACAACTTGAATAAGTAATCCAACAACTTTAGCAATGCATCGCAGATCTGGAACTTCGTACCATGCTCGAGACTCCACAAGAAGTAAGAGACCTAAGGGAGGCAACTACCCGCAGCACAGTTGCCAGATTAAAAACCTTGGATTTGGAATGTAACAAGCTAAGCGCTAGAAGCGCCCAAACTTATGAGAGCCTCACAGAAAACCTAGAATTGCAGACATTAGAAGCACAACTCCAAGAAGCAAATCAACATGCAGATACGCTACAAGCACAGCTGAAGGCCTTGACCCCAGTCGAGAGAATGAAGTGATTTTTAGAACAACACACCGCCCAACAATAGGTACACATGATTCAAGGTAAAGTGATGGAAGTCTCTCAACGAAATCAACCCCTCCAAGAGAAAGCATGCCACCTGTTCACTGAAGTTGAGAGCTAGGAATTTGAGCTTGAACAAGTTGTCATCACCGCAAAACAACACATGGAAGGACCAATAAATGACACAGTGATCCAAGAGTTCACTAACCAAGAGGTTGTCACACTACAGTAGGTCAAAGTAGCTCAGTCCAAGCTCAAGACATTCAAAGCAAAGATGATCAGACCAGAGTGACTCGGGACAAGTCACGGGTGAGTGTTGGGGGCCTGTTGGCCCTTGACTAAGTTTTGAGGAACACTTGATCATATTTGATCGTTTTTGGACATCGACACCCTGTCAAAGATGGAGTTCCAGGAGAAGGAGAGATCACGGGATCTTGGCACACTTTTGGGGCCGTTTTCAGGTTTTGGGTTAATGTAATGGGAAAGGGATGTCGGCCCATGGGTTTACCCATGTTTAGGCCTATGTTGTAAAGTATAAATAAGTAGCTAGGAAATGTAAGAAGAGTCGATGGATTAGTGCTAGTAATTAGATCTGTGTGATTGAATGTAAATGCTCTGTGCATGATTGTAAGATGCTTGTAGAGCTAAGTGCAAGTGTTGTAAGTGATGAGTGCACAGATTGTAAGAAGTCTCTGTGCTATATCTACTCGGGGAAGGAGGATCTGGCGAGGTGCGCATAGATCTCCTATCCTATGCAGAGTACAAGTTGAGCTCTGTGTTGTAATCAGATTGACCAAAGCTAATAAAGAAGAAGAAGACTTTGTGGACGTAGCCCCAGGGTGGGGGTGAACCACGTAAACCTGTGTGTCATGATTTGTGCTATTGCTTCCTTGTGTTTTCATTATCTTGCTAAGTGTTATGCCATGATTAGATAGATTTGCTTATGCTTTGTGATTTACTAGATGTATATGAATAGTATATATGATGTGTATGAGGATGCTTAGTGTTGATCTATAGAATCTAATATGTTTTGTTGTTGCCAAGCACTGAAATATCTTATATATGAGAAAGTACTACGACATTCTGTCTTATCTGCGAAGTACAATAAGGGTGAATAGTGATGAATGAATGGTGCTAAGTGCTTTGTAAAGGATATAATCACAGATCTGTGTCCTAGCTAAGGTTGCAGACACTTGAGTCTTGCAACCACCCCTACCTCTACCTCAGGTGAGACTTCATCTGCTTCGCAGGTGTTGCCGAAAGGGCTAGTAGTTAGGGCTTTGTTGGTGCATTATTGAGCGTTGAACCCTGGGTCTACCCTTGTGCCAACATACCTACAACAAGTCCTCTACAAACAAGCAGAACAAGTATATAGTGATAATATAAAGGGTTTGGCACATTAGATAGAATAATCCATTAATAAACATTACAAATATGCACATGGATAATAATCATAGATTTTCATGATACCAATTGGACGGGAAAGGAGTATTTATATTAATAAATGATCAAAAAAAATGAAAACATTACATACTTCTGTGTCGTCACGGTTCGAAACCAAGAAACCAAGTTCCTTCCAACTGGGCCTCCACCACTTCAATCCTCCACCAAATGCAAGCTCATAGAAAAGAGACAATGTGGTTCTCTCAAGAATAGGGAAAGATCTTGGGGGTTTAACATTATGTTCAGACTTGAGGGACCAAGGGATGCAGACTCAATATGAATTAATTTCTCCTGAGTAACTTTACTCTCAAATTTGAATTCTTTCTCTTCTTTTCCATAGCTCGGAATTGTGTTCTTATAGACTTCAAAATGCAACTAAAGGGACAAGTCAGAATGTTTCCAGTATATGGAAGGCCAAGGATTATAGATCTCCTCTTGTGACATGGAAACACGACTTCATTTTGTATTTTCTGGCACAAATCCAAATATACTCGGGCTGTAGTGGAGGAGCCTGTGTATACACATGTTGTATAGGAGATAGGGTGCATATATGTGGAAAAATATGTATTTTTATCTCTAGATTCATCAAAAGGGGGTGACAAGTCTGCATAGGGAAATGGAAAAAGGCCCTCTGTGAAAGATAGCAATGGTGAGGCGAATCTTGATATAACAGATGCCCCCTAATGTGTGATATAAGACGAGTATCTACGATGGCTGAAATACATTATAAATAACCCAGAAGTGGAGTGGTGTAAACCCAATTGGAAAGACTAGTTGCTCATTACATTTTGTTTTGACTTTACATACGTGGCTTCCAATAGAATACAATGCAGATCCATGTGGAAAATATACCAAATAAGTATCCATAGCCATGAATAGGAAAATACAAATGTGGTTATATGCCAAAAGTTGTCATAATCACGAACAAGGCCCAGTAGAACCAATCTCAAAACCAATATGAAGATATCTATATACGATGGAGTATAATATGATGTCTCATGATTATTGTATTCAAATAGGTGATGGTCCAATGAAAAGGGAGAAACAACTCAAGAAATTTGTGGCCACATAGTGATGTCTTCAAGTCTTCTACACATTCGCCAAAGGTGCAAGTCTACATCATGCGAATAAAGGAGTTGAGGTCAAACACAATGAGACATCGTTTGATTATCGATCATTGAGGTATAATGTTAACAAATGTGAGACAACCTACCAATAATGAAAGTAGGTATAAAGGCACCGAGCACATTCCTACAAGTGTGAATAAAGGAGTCGATGTCGAAAACCTAAGTAATCCATTGATCTGGAGACATTGATGTATTCCCATCTGTCAACGGCGAGAGATCCTACCACTAATGACTGCAAGTCTCAAGGTACTCATAAAAATCTAGGTCTTAGATCCAGAATAAATGAGCTAAAGTCGATGGAAAGAGACCTGCTGAAAGGAGAGCATTAAGGAATCTCTCATTAGTCGACACGAGGAACAATGCAGGAGCTTCATAATTTGGTGGAGATCGGACGAAGAATATGTTCATGAACCAACGACCCTGTGCATCTTTCGCGTGTGCCAAATGAAAGTGGTACATGAAAAAGACCATTTGAATAAAAACCAATGATGAAAACTATTGACAAAGGTGAGGAAACCACCAATAAGGCTAATGGAAACCAAGACACTGCACGAATCCCAAAGTGTGAATAGATGTCTTGCCGTCAAACACAAGGAAAACCACCCAGTCAACGACCAATGATGAAATGTTGATTGTTGGGTTCAAGGTGACCTACTAATGATTAAAGTAGGGCCAGGGTGCATGATAATACCATAGTATCATGTGATTATGAGACAAATTGAGGGTATGGCCGGCATGTAAAGTCAAGATTTCTGAGGAATGGCCGACACAGGTTGATAGACTTCCTTTGAACAAGAGCATGAGACATGTGGTAGACTCTGACAACATAGACTCAATGATGTAACTATTTGATGCAGGAGGCATCAATAATGTTCTCTATAGGGACTAGAAGAGTAACCTGTCGGTAGAGAAAAACTCTGTAATGAGATCATCTTCCTAAGGCCATGCTAAACCCAAAATTATGATGACGCAAGGAATCAATAATTTTGTGCTATGTTCAAAGGCGACATGACTTCTGCCAATTACTATATAGTACTATATTCCCACCCGTATTTTTTGTTTTTTCATAACAAATGAATGCTATGATACAGAGGAGGAAACAAGTGTCACAAGTAAGCAAAACTAGTTCCAACAGTGGAACGAACCTATGCTCGATGCAAGGAAATGCATGTGGGAGATGGACACTCTGGGTGATGTTGCCTCCAAGGTATAGGGTGTCAAATTGCGAATGATATAAACAAGGCTCTACTTCGTTGAGGATGCAAAAATTGCTTAGGAAATGGTCTATAATGCAAAGCGAGAACTGGCTAAAGGCTCAATACTACAAGTGAGGGCATGAGATGCAATCACAACTTAACACCAAAAAATGTCCTTTTTTATGTGTTTTAGTCTACTTGGTGTGAAAAAGGGAAAAAGACAAGTTCACTCAGCAATCTTTTCTATTTTTGGTAACGAGTAGGAAAAGAGATTAACTGAGACTCATGACCTTTCAAATCAAATTTAACGAGTGTGAAAGGGACAAATCACTCGGCAATATTTTCATTTTTTATACGAGTCGGAAAAGAGCTCAAATAAGACTTATGACCTATTCTAATCAACATGTAAAGGGGGAGGCCAAGGCTCCCATACCGGTCTTCTGTGGAAGGTAAATATCTTATGGATAGCTGACAAAATCTTGTGAAAACCCAAATCTCTCCAAGTTGAGGAGGAGAAAGTGATAATAGAGTATATAGTCTTTGTGATGGTTAGAATAATGTTTCTTAATGGAAAATACATAGGTGGGGGTATAGGATGCCCCATCAGGTCGTTCCAATCGAAGGGAACGTCGTCATGACTTGGATGGAGAGCATTCGGTGGAAGAATAAATCTCTCTCATTCAGAAGGAGTAGGATTAGGAATTTTGATGACATGACTGAAGGTTGCGTCTCCCTTTACAAGGAGAGTGGGATTGAACAGAGATTGCAATGGTATGACCCCCTCTTCAATCCTAGGTTGAAGAGGATGCATGAAAACAGGGATAGGGGACACATCACCCACAACAATGGGGTGAGGTTGGGAGAGAAAAGCACTCTGTCAATCGAAGGAGGGACAGGGTGTGGGGAAACCACAAACATCTCAGAATATGATGGGCCCTTGCGAGAGATCCATGCTTCTGGTATCTTGGAAGTAGCCAGACACAAACGCATAAGATGACTTCCTTCACAAGTTCTGCAAAGGAATTTAGGCTTACGTCTGAGATGTCTAGATCTCTTGATGCCCCCAACATTGTTTACAATACCTGGTGACACGCTCTCGTCATGACTGGAAGAGGTAAGAGTGTCTTATCCTATATGATGAATAGAGTTTAGATATGTGACATGGCTATGACTCAGGGTGCAAAGGTTTATGCCCCAAACATAATTGGCAAAGGTTCAGTGCGAGCTATCAACATAATTTGTAGAAAATGTTGACCCATATCCGATGTGATTGGCAGAGGTCAGTGATGGAGCACCAATATGAATGACAGTGACTGGGATAGAGGTAGAATGTGGAATTTGATTCCAAGGTCTGGGGAAATATTGGTTTTGAAACATTGCAGGCCAGGAGAGATCCTGGTGTACCCCTTGTCCCTGCCTAGAAAGGTGGTGGCTTATGCCAAAATGGTCTAAAGAGGTTTGGAAGGGCATCATCATAGAGGTTTGTGAAGAGAATGAGGTAGGATAAGAATTATTCGAGTGATTATATATGTTTCCCCCTTGTGAAGGGGTCCCGTAAAGAGGGTATCCTGAACCGTAAAATTGATTTTCCCCATACGAAATACGTGGAGGTACTTGAGGGCCTATCATGGAAAAAGTGTTCGACAAAACCGACATGGAAGACAAAATATACATGGATGGGGCGTAATAAGTGGGATAAGCACCCATTTGAGCTCCTGGAAGAGCATAGCTAGCATTAGATCCATAAGGGGGAAGGTTCCAACCACCCATGGGGACACAACTCATATCAAATGAAGAAGTAGGCATCGGAGCCATGGTGCCCCCTGATCCAATGCTAGGATTCATATACATGGGCCAGGGAGACGATTGTACAGGTGAAGACATATGAATAGAAAAATGGCTAGAGACCCAAGGTGTAGACTTAGTGTGATAGTTTTGCAAACCATTGTGAAAAGAGGAAGGATCCGTCCCCATGAAATGAGTAGGTATCATGGGATGTGGGTAGTAGTAAATGAGAGAGAAAAAGAAAATCCACTATCCATGATGATGACACCCAAAAGATACTTTTAAGGCCAACTAGTAGTCAAAGACCATACCAAAAAGTCAAATGGCCAATACGCATGGAAATGGGCTAAAGTGGCTCAGTGGCCTCCCTCGCTAAAGAAGGTATGTTTCATCCAAGAGGGACCTGAGACTCCCCGCTAAAGTTTGGAGGTAACAAAATCAGTTATAGGGACCCTTGTGGGCTTAACAACCAGTCGGTTAGATCCCCTTAGAGAGATAATATTCCATAAAGGTTGTGTGCTGTCAGACCCCTATCTGACCCAGGGTACAAGAAGAATAACCCATGCAAGTAACCTATGAGATACCTAAGTTAAGCAACTAATAAACCACTGTATAACCAATGCACATGCAAGCAGTCGTAAATCTGGATTACCATATGGGCAGGGTAGGAAAGCCCAAAACCTTGAAAGCACCACCTCTCATAGAGGTATGGGTACTAGCAAGATCCCCAAATACGAATAAATCCACAAAAATATCTCTGACGCTAGGCAAGTATCCGGGGGTTATCCCTTCAACTAACTTCGCGCGACCTCATGATTAACTCTGGTGTGAGCAGAGCCTCCTGATCTTACCAATTATACAATGGACTTCTCAACTCCCTGTCTCAGACAAATATGTTGATTTAATTTCCTTGGATAAGTTTACTCACAAAATCCTATCCCAAGGCACTAAATCCTAGACTAGTTTGTGGACCCTAAAAATAAAATCGTGACTAATGAATTTTAGTTTAAAGGGTAAATTTTATTGGTCGTGATTACTCAAAAGGGTATGGAAGTGAAACTCATGATATTATGACTTTGCAAGAAAATAAATATAAATATAATGCAAAGTCTAATTTTAACTTTTCAATGAATGATATGCATATAAAAACAGTGCAATTTTCAATTTCAACTCTGCAATTCAGAAGTAAAATGCAATCTTTCACTAAATGCACTAAGCTAATGATAAAGATTTAGAAGACAAAAATACCAAGCAATGTAAAATGCCTATTTTTTCATATTTTCAATATATTAAAGAGAAAATGCATGGAATGAAAAGCAGCATGGTATATAAATTCTACTGTGTATAAACGAAATGACTCAAGCAGAATACCAAGCAGCCAAGCAACAACCCAGAGTTCAAGGACAAATCAAAAATGAAAAACAATGAGAAAGAATACGCGCAAAAATTCAACTCCAAGTAGGTTTCCTATCAACCCAGAGAAGCTCAACAGGCACTACAAAGACCTAAGAAGGCTCAACAATCATCAAATCCCATTGAACAACCACCAAACCAAGAAACCAAGCAAGGAAATAAGGTGTATACGACTGTTCAAGGAAACAAAGCATATATACGCAGCTCATAGTGAGACAACATAGGTGTGTACAAGACTATCAAGGCAATAGGGGGCGTGCAGGATTGAAAATAAGGCCAGGCAAGGGTAAAAAGGCTGAAAACTTAGACCCAGAGTGAACAAAATCTGTCAAGCAGTGATACGACAAGAAACACAAAGGAAAAAGAGCAATGCAAGGAGAAAAAGTACTTCAACCCTTAGAAAGAAGATCTCTCCCTAGTGGAGTCGCCAATTATGTTAAGAGGGAAAGTCTTTCTATGGCCAGGGTAAACCACAATAGATAGGTATGACTGCAGAAACTACTCAATTCCAACATATGCTATATAAACCAGTGTGCAAGCAAGATGAGAAAGAAGCCTACCTCGTTCCAACATTTGATGATGTTCCACTGTTGAGTACTTTGACCCAAAGCTTTGTACCTGCAACAAGTTCTCAACAAACAAGCAGAGAAAGTATATAGTGATAATATAAAGGGGTTAGCACATTGGATATCATAATCCATTAATAAACATTACAAATATGGCCATGGATAATAATCATATATTTGCACGATACCAATTGGACGGGAAAGGAGTATTTCTATTAATAAATCATCAACAGAAGAGAAAACATTACAGACTTCTGTGTTGACATGGTTCGAAACCAAGAAACCAAGTTCCTTCCAACTGGGCCTCCACCACTTCAATCCTCCACCAAAGGCAAGCTCATAGAAAAGAGACAATGGGGTTCTCTCAACAATAGGGAAAGATCTTGGGGGATGAACACTGTGTTCAAACTTGAGGGACCAAGGGATGGAGACTCAATATGAAGTAATTTCTCCAGAGTAACTTTGCTCTCAAAGTTGAATGCTTTCTCTTTTTTTCGATAGCTTAGAATTGTGTTCTTATAGCCTTCAAAATGCAACTGAAGGGCCGATTCAGAATGTTTCCAGTATATGGAAGGCCAAGGATCATAGATCTCCTGTCGTGACATGGAAACCCGACTTCATTTTTGTATTTTCTGGCACAAATCCATATTTACGCGGGTTGTAGTGGAGCAACCTACGTATAGGCATGTTGTATAGTAGATAGGGTGTGTATATGTGGAAAAATATGTATTTTTAGCTTTAGATTCATCAAAGGGGGGTGACAATTCTGCATAGAGAAATGGAAAAAGGCCCTCTGTGCAAGATAGAAATGGTGAGGCAAATCTTGCTATAACACCCACCTCAAAACACGATCCCCTGTTTGGAAAACATCTTCCTTAGCCTTCTTGTTGAAACTCTCTTTCATCTTCTTCTGATGTAACTCTGTCTTCTCAAGTAACTTCTCCCTTACCTGCTGAAGTTCAACTAGATGAAGAATCCTTCTAACCAAATAATTTTGTCCCCCTTCTTCTTCTTGAAAAATTATTGCTACAGGTAGTGCAAGTTGGATAGGAAAAATGGCTTCAGTACAATACACCAGCTTGAAAGGAAAGGAGAAGTGCCAGTGGATTTCTTATTTTTCACTACAATGGGTTTCAATGGAAGAGATTTCCATTGTTTTTTTCCAGTGAACCTTTGACACTTGTCACATGTTTTAACATAGGAGAAAACATCAGAAAATAAACATGGCCAATAGTAACCAACCCTCAAAATCTTGTGGGTTGTAGTTTTCCAATAATGATGGCCACCACATTTGCTGCTATGAAACTGATACATAACCTAAATTGATTCTTCTTTGTCAAGGCACCTCAACAACATCCCAGGGTAGTCTTTCAAATAGGGCATATTTTCATTAATACAAAACTTGATTGCCTTGAGTTTTAATGCTCTCACATGTGTTTGATTCATCTATGCAGGAGTTGCAAGGGTCTGCAAAAAATGTTTTATAATGTGGTACCATTCACAAGAAGATAAGTTTACTGAAACTGTCTGATCATGACTGTACCTCTCAATAAAAATTTCAGATTGTGCATCCTCTGCATTTATGCTGATAAAATTAATACCCAACACCTCACAATTCTCCTTAGCAAGAAGCTTTGCCAAGCCCTGACCCTTTATCAATTTAGTTGGCTTGATATCAATGTAAAACTCAATGAGTTTGGCAATCCACTTGGCTCTTTTAGCATTTATATCTGGTTGAATGAGTACATCTCTGACTGAACTATATGGTACATAAGCTATAACTTTGGCATGCAAAATATATATTCTAAAAGCCTTAAGTGATTTGATCAAAGCATAAGCTTGTTTTTCAATAGGGTCATACTTTACCTCAACATCTCTTAATGTATTGCTAAAGAAAGCCCTTGGTTTTTTCTTCCCTTGATCATTTCTGTGAAGTAACATTGTTGCAATGGTGTCATTAGATGCAAATGAAAATATATAGAAATCTTTACAATAGTCAAGGTTGATCAAAGTAGGAGCTGACATAAGGGATTTCCTGATAGCTTCAAGAGAATCCTTTGTTGTATCATGCCATTTAACTTATGAATCTTTCCTTAGCATGCCAGTGATGTGTTTAATCAACTCTGCAAAATTTGGAATAAATCTCCTAATGAAGTTAATCTTTCCAAGAAATGATTGGATGTCTTTCTTAGATCTAGGAATTGATATCTTATGAATAGATTCTACTCTTGCAGGGTCAATCTTTAATCCTTCAGCAGTCACTATGTGTCCTAGAATCTTACCTTCTTTTAATGAAAACTGAGACTTCTTTGGATTTAATGAAATCCCATACGTTCTGCACTTCAAGAATGTCTTCCTCAAATGCTACAAATGCTCTTTATGGCTGTGAGAAAACATTGTTAGATCATCCAAATATATCAAAACAAACTTATCCTTCTCACCTACAAAGGCAATTTCCACGGCCCTTTGAAAGGTGGCTCCAACATTCATAAGCCCAAAGGGCATCTTGGAATACATAAAAGTACCCCAAGGAGTTGTGAAGGCTGTCTTTTCTCTGTCATATGGGTGTATTGAGATCTGGTTATAGAATGAGAAACCATCAATAAAAGACATAACACTAGATCCAGACACTCTTTGCAAGATATGCTCCATCTTTGACAAAGGGTAGTTTTCTTTCTTAGAGAACTTGTTCAAGTTTCTGAAGTAAAAACACAACCTAATCTCCCCATTCTTCTTCCTAGAAGGAACTAAATTAGAAACCCACTTAGAATATCTTAGTGGAATGATAATTTGAGCATTGAATAATTTTTAAATTTCTTTTTCCATTATGGGTAGAAGAAGAGGGTTGATAGATCTCAGTTTTTTCTTGAATGGAGTGGCTTCTTTCTTCAGAGGAATTTTATGCTCAATCACTTGAGTGTCATAGGTATTTAAGTCACTGTATTCCCATGCAAAAATGTCTGAAAATTCTTTCATTAGTCTGCCATACTCAACTCTATGTTCTGCAGTCAACTGTGTGGACAGATTTATGGTTTTTGGGCACTTTTCATATCCTAAGTTGTACTAAAAGACATCAATGTCTTCCTCTTTCTTATCAGGCTTCAAAGGCACATCATTCTGGTCAAAAATATTCTCAAGTGGTACTAATCCTCTTGGGATTTGATTATTTGGAAGTTGAATAATACCATGTGGTCCAATTTTGTTTTTTTAACTTAGGATTTTTGACTTTTCAACATTTTTATTTTCATCATCTATATGGAGGGCTGAAAACTCATCTATAACTTCCAAAAATCTAACCAATTCCTCATCACCATCAAACACTTTCCAAAATTTTACATTGTCTAGCAAGGAGGGTCTATATTTCACTTGGATTTCATAATTAATCTTTGTTGGCAAAGGTGGATTGAAGGTACTAGCTGAAACAACTAATGAATCAACAAATTGATTCATGGCTCTAGGGATATATGAAATATTGAATGCAAGAAAACAATCAATAAGATTCCATACCTCATCGTTGTATGCCTTAATCCTGACATGTTTGGCTTGAAAAGTAGTCTTGATTTGTTGGATTATCAGATTAGCATCTCCAAATACTTTCAGCCCCTGAATATTCATATCCTTAGCAACATTTAAGCCCAAGACCAAGGCTTCATACTCTGCTATGTTATTTTTCACCTCGAAATCCAATTTGAAGGACAAATGATTTGTTTCTTTGGAAGGTGAATAAAAAACAACACCTTCTCCTGTAGACTCTTTTGAACAAGCACCATCAAAGAACATGCTCCATATAGGAGTTCTTTCGACTTCTAAAGATTGCTAAATAGGCTTTCTGAGCTGTAAAGATGATTACTGAGAATCATCAATCTGAAGTATACAAGACCCAAAACCTATGTCAACTGAGTATATGGGATGATTAGTAGGCTCCTTCTCATCATTGATAATATAGGTTAATTAAGTTCCCTATACAATCTCCTTTGTTCTCCTCCAAAAACTAGGACAGTTGCCTAAGAAAGGTCATTTTGCAAGGTGCCCCTTGGCCTCTTTATCCATGCTCTAGATAAAATCATACCAAATTTAGGTGGCACATCAGCTACCACAATGTCCATCACCATGATTCTCATGGGTAACTAGGATAAATAAATTGCTAAATATTTTATTAAACCAAGGCACTTAACCTTCCTAGAGTCAACTGAAAATAAATAATGATAAGACTTGGTAATATCTAAACCCAATTCATCCATAACTTATTTTTGCATGAGGTTATGAGAAGCTCCTGTATCTAGAAGGAAATTATGTAGAATTTTATCATGGATGTTCGAGGAAACATAAAAAGGTGGAGACGTTTCCTCAGGATCTTCAACCATTCGACTAAGGAAAATAACAGGCTTATCATCTTGGAGGTTTACAACATCAACAACAATGGGAATGGGTTTAGGATCAAGGTCTTTGAGGATGGTTTGTTTGAAGGTATCATTCTTCATTAACTCCATGAGGGGTATGGGGATTTTAATCTTCTGAATTTCCGATTCAAAGGTAAATGAGAAAGGGACTTTGTCAGGGTTTCTTACCTATTGTATAGGATATTTGAGAAGTACTTGATTCTTTGTTTGAGCTTGATATTTGCTTGGTTTTTGTTTTGTAGGGGCAACAACTTTCTTGGGAGGAGCTTTCTCATCTTGTTTTCTATTACATTGTTTAGATCTCAGATTATACCTATTCTGATCATCAGCTTGACAAATAGATCCATTATTTGGCTCTTGATTAGCTTGATGACTAATCAAAGCTTGTTCATAAGCAAATTGTGTCAAGAAAGATGCATCACCTTTATCTCCCAAAGAATGAATCTCATCATCTTCTTATGGATGATATTCCTCCATTACTGTGTTCTAAAAAGGGGCTTTAATATTCTGATCCTCATTAGCATTTATATTCCTTTGTAAAATCTGATGTGGCTCATTATTTATTCTATAAGGATTTGGATTTCGAGGAATAAAATCATTAGGATCTCTAACTTTTGCAGGCTGCTTGTTCTCAATATTCATCTTGGACAATTCTGAATTCAAAGATTCAATCATCTTAACCATCTTTTCAATGTTAGGATCAACACTTGATGAGGAGGCTTCTCCTTTTTATTTTCTCCTATCTCCTCTACCTTTTAACTTCTCTACAACAAGGATATTAGATTCCACTTCAAGTGTTGCATCTTGCATATTAGCTAATGTAATAGAGATCCTTTCTCTTAACAACAAACAAAATTCATCATCAAAAGTATTATCATATGTGATTTTTGCAGAGTTAGTAGTAGGCTTGATTTTAGCTAGGATCTTGCTATACATCTGGTTAAATTTCTTGGTAAAGTCTAACACTGATTGACCACTCTCCCTTCTCAAGTTCCCAAACTCTGTAATGTACTAAAAAAAATCCTTCTTATCCCCCAATTGTTTTAAGAAAGTATCATCAAAAACTTCAATACCTGTTATAGATCCTGGGGTTAATTCTCTAAACCACCTCTTGGCCTCTCCATCTAAGCTTTGCAAAAACACTCTCATACATGCATCCTTCTGTGTGATATTTAAGTTATCAGAATAACTATAAAATAATTCAAGATGATCTTCAGTTGTGACCTCTTCATTCCCTGAAAAGTTTGGCATATACTTTTGATAGTCTCCAGTAAGCATTGCATTTAGAGGATTTGGCAATACTAATGGGGCATATCTAGCAGCTAGAATTATTTCCATATTAGTGAGATTTTGAGGTGTTGATGCCAGAATAACAATAGATGTAGATGTATTGGAATTTTGTATCACTAGGGATTTATATGAGGCTGATATTGAGGATGAAGGTGAGGTAATGAGAGGAGAATTTATTTTTGGGCTTGCAATGGAAGAAGGGAAATAAGAATCTCTGTAAAATTCAAACAATAATGTAGCAAGGTTTTCTTTTCCTTTTATAGACAATTCATGTAAGACAAGCTCAACTGCAAGAAGATTTGTATGAATGTAGGCTGAATTTGGTTCAGTTTCAGATTGAGAATATTCTACAGAGGATGAACAAATGTCTTCTCCAACAAATGGTGAACTATCTTCTTGAGTAAGATCAGAAGATCCTTGAACTTATGAAACTAATTTTTCAGTATCAACCTTTGGGGTTATAGCTTCAACAAATGTTGGTTTTATTAGTGGATTTTCTAGAAAAGACACAGAGGGATTTCTAGAGATCCCTGATGATGCAGGAGCATCATAAGCAGTGAAGAAAGCGTGGAGGCGAAGGACAGCTGGAAAGCGCAACATGCATTTTTCACGTTTATAATGTTTCAAAAGTTTAAGGTAGCGGATATTAAGGTAATAGTTAGGAAGATGGCGTACTTGCATTTATATCTTGGAGGTTGTAAACAGATCTTGAGCGATTGCTCTCATCTATAAAACATTAATAAATTTATGCATAGTTAATGAAAGTAGGTAGATTTGAATGACAGATTAGACAGTTTTAGGAGCAGGAGGGAAAACAGATATAGACACCCTCACCTTTGTATCATTAGTTAAGTTGTATCATTAGCATAGGGAAAGAGAAGAAGAGAGGTGTAGTAGAGAGTTGTAGAAGAAGAACCTATGTACAAAATCTTTGAATTAATATATGGAGCTTTGAATCAGACTCATGGTGTTATGATGTTTTCTGTGTATACGTGTTGAATGGTATGCTTATAGTGGTTTTATTATCTCTGTTATACATTTGTTATGATACTATGTTGTGTATGTATGATTTCATGTTGAATGTTTGAAGTTTGAGAGAAGAGAGAGAATGAATTTCAATTGGTTCTCTTCCTGAGAGAGAATTTCCTACAAGAAGTGCAAGTGAAGCACAGAAGCTGTGTAAGGTGTGCGCAGGCTGGTTGAAAGCTTAGAACTTATCAACCAAGGGGAGAGTTGAAGGACTACTATTTCAGGGAGTGTACAGAGTCAAAAGGTTAAATACCCAAGAGTATTTGAATGATTTCCGCAAGGAGTGCGTGCATGAGTCCCTTTAGAGACTTGAGTTACAAGTTAAAGATGAGAAGGGATAACACCTTTGAACACTTCAAAGGAAGACGAAGATCGAAACACTTCAAGGGAAGGATATTTGTTGTTTCAAAGAGATTCTCGAGGAAGAAATCGAACGATCGAAGTTCTCCGTGGAGAACTTGCGAAGCCACGAGGATTGTAGGATCCAAATAAGCTGCAGGGTGATTAGAGGTAGGCGAACTCATCACCCTAGGACCAAGAATCAACATGGACCGTTGATCCTGCTTTGCACAAGCCGTCAAATCATTTTATAATTTCGGGGATCCTAACAAGAAGGAGTTGAGCACAGTGGAACGAAAGTCCCAAAGTCACGAGTTGCGATATAAATTGGAGGGGAGTTTCAGGATTTTGGCACTTTGGGAACTCGAGGTTTGAGAGGAGTCAGTTTCAACTGCAGGAGTTGCGAAGTGGAGAGATCCGAGAGCTCATGTGAATGCGTGGCACATCTGTAAGGTGGGGACCACAAGGGTGACAGGTGGCATGTACTCGTGCATTGAGGGGTCAACCCATAGTTACCCCATCGCATCTCGAAATTTCGCAAATGAGGAGAACGAAGGCTCTACACTCCAACTCGCGAGGTTGCGAGTTGTGAGAAGTGTGAAAGGGAAGTCAGACTATCACTAACTATCACATTTTGGGATTTCATAGGAACAAGAGCACGAGAGCTCTACGCCTCAATTCACGAGATTACGGATTGCGAAAGACACTTGTGCCAGGGCCAGTTGTGGTCATGTAGAGGTGAAGCTCGTACCTTGTGCCTATTCGCATAAGGGGGTTTCAGAAGGACCTGTGGATCGATTCGTTGAAGGTTCCAATAGGGATCCAAAAGAGCCACTTCGACTTAAGGAGATTTGAACGATCCTGTGAGCAGATCTCGGCCTGCAGTTTGGGGGGGGTCTGCGTCAGAGTGGTATCAGAGCACAAAAAAAAGTTTTTTTTTGCTTTCTGTAGCGGAGAAAAGAGAACCATTTTCATCCATGCCACCGAGAAGAAGAGACAGATCAATGCCTGATCCAGCCGTGTAAAGGGAAATGCGCGAATTACATGCCAGGATTGATGCCATGGAGACAACACAGAGGTGCACAGTCGACACTGGGGATATCAGTGAGGCTGACAGTGAAAATGAAGCTGGAAATGAAGGAGAAGAAGTTGCAGTCAAGGATGCTGCGGATGAATGCCTATTCAGGGTTGTTGCAAGGATAGGTGCTAGAGAAAAGATGGACATTCCAATGTATAAGGGAAATCTGTATGTTGAATAGCTTCTAGAATGGATTAGGGCTCTGGATAAGTACTTAGACTATGAGGATGTTGAGGAGGACAAGAAGGTCAAGCACGCTATCAAAAGACTTAAAGGGCATGCAACATTATGGTGGGATGAACTGTAGGATGACAGACGCTGCAAGGGCAAGCAGAAAATCAAGAGTTGGGATAGAATGGTTGGGCAGATGAAAGCCAAATTCATACCCAAGGATTATCAAATCACCTTGTTTCAGAGAATGTAGAATTTAAGATAGAAGATAATATCAGTGAAAGAATACACTGAAGAGTTATACAACATAAACATCAGAGTATGTCATTGGGAAAGCGATGATGAAAAGGTTTCCAGGTACATGAATGGTCTGAGATATGACATCCAGGACTAGATGAGCATGATGATCATTCGGAATGTAGAAGATGCTTATCAGATGGCTCTGAAAGCTGAAGAGAACCTGAGCCGAAAGCAAGGTCAAAGAGGCCGAGGTAGAAGTCAAGCCAGAGGTAAAACAATTTCCCAAGACAGAACTCAAAAGCCTAAAGAAGAGGTAAATAAACCTCAACCTCAACCTGAGAGAGGAGGAAGCTGATAGGGAGGATAGTATGCTGATAGAAATAATTTTCCTCGAGCCAGAGGAAGAGGAAGAGGAAGAGGTGGTGAAGTAAAATGCTTTGTCTATGGAAAGATCAGACATAAATCCTATGAGTGTACAGATAAGAAGAAAGATGGTGGTGAAACTCACATTGCTAAAGCACAAGGACAAAATGTTGAGGCAGAAGATGCTGAGGGCGGAAGATCCTTGATGATGAGGAAATTTCTCTTAACGCCAGAGGAAGAGGCAGAGAACCCAACCCAAAGGAACAGACTTTTTCGGACTGCTTGCAAGACCAAAGACAGGGTATGCAAAGTCATCATGGATAGCGATAGCACATACAATCTCGTTTCTACATAGATGGTAGAAAAGTTGGAACTGGAGACTATCGTACATCCAAGCCCATACAGAGTTTCGTGGATACAAAAAGGGCATCAGGCAAATGTCACTAAACAATGTTTAGTTGAATTTAAAATAGGAGGATATAAGGATGAAATATTATGTGATGTCATTCCCATGGATGTTTGTCATCTATTGTTGGGTAGACCATGGAAATATGACAGAAATGTGATTCATGATGGGAGAAAGAACACATACACCCTGGAGAAGAATGGGAGAACTCACATGTTGTTGCCGATTAAGGATAAAGAAGTGCAACCAGAAATGAGCAACACTATACTTCTCATGATTGGGAAGGAACTTCTTAATGAGGTTAAGAAGAAGGAAGACACACAATTTATTGTGGTCAAGAAGCCTAGAATTGTTTTGACCAGTACAAGTGTAGATGATTTACTAGAGGAAATCCAGGAGTTGTTGGAAGAGTTCACTGATATAGTGGTGGGCGAACTACCTTGTTCATTGCCACCGATCAGAAGTATAAGCCATCACATTGATCTTATACCTGGAGCTAGTTTACCAAACAAAGAAGCATACAGATTGACGCCGTAGGAGAATGAAGAAGTCAAGAGACAGGTCCATGACTTAATGGACAAAGGATTGATTAGAGAGAGCTTGAGTCCATGCATTGTTCCAACAGTGCTTAGCCCAAAGAAACATGGAGGCTGGAGAATGTGTACAGACTCAAGAGTGATCAATAAGATTACCATCATATATAGATTTCCATTGCCAAGGATGGATGACTTGATGGATTGCTTGAGTGGAACAATATTCTTTTCAAAGATTGATTTGAAAAGAGGATATCATCAAATTCGAATGAGAGAAGGTGACGAATGGAAGACAACATTCAAAACGAATGAGGGGCTGTATGAATGGCTTGTTATGCCATTTGGCTTAACAAATGTGCCTAGTACTTTCATGATATTGATGAATGAAGTCCTGAAGGAGTTCATCGGGAAATTCGTTATCGTATATCTTGATGATATATTGATTTTTAGCAAGACAGAAGTTGAACACTTGAAGCATTTAGCTACAGTGATGAGGAGATTACAGCAAGAGAAATTTCCGATAAACATGAAGAAATCATCATTTATGAGAACATAACTCATTTATTTGGGTTTTGTTATCTATGCAAATGAGCTGAAGATGGATCCGGAAAAGGTGGAAGCGATTAAGAATTGGCCATCACCGAAAGGTGTGTTTGAGGTTCGAAGCTTCCATGGTTTAGCTAGTTTCTACATGAAATTCATCCGAAATTTCAGTGGAATTAGCGCACCGATTATGGATACGGTGAAGAAAAGACATAAATATTTTCATTGGAGAGAGAAAGAAGAGAAAAGTTTCAATCTAGTGAAGAACACGATCACGGAGCAACCAATTTTGGTTTTGTCATATTTCAGCAAGACATTCCAGGTCAAGTGTGATGCGAGTGGATTTGCAATTGGGGCAGTCTTGAGCCAAGAAGACAGGTCAGTTGCATACTTCAATGAGAAATTGAATGTAGTGAAGGTCAAATACTCAACATATGATAAGGAATTTTATGTTGTCATATAACCGCTGAAGAAATGGAGACATTATTTGGTTCCTAAAAAGTTTGTTTTGTACAACGATAATCACGCTTTGCAATTCATGACTCAACAAGAGAAGCTAAACCAAAAGCATGCTAAATGGGTTGAATACATGTAATATTTTACTTTTATGATTAAACATATTTCTGGAGCTGCTAACAAAGTTGTTGATTCTTTGAGCAGGAAATGTTTGCTTATGCAAGAATTTAGAGTCAAGACTTTGGGTTTTGATAACCTCAAAGAAATGTATAAGGATGACCTAGATTTTAAGGAAGCGTATGAGGCATCTGAGAATCCAATTCTCAGGGATAGAAGCCAGTGGACCGAATATATGATCCAAGATGGGTTATTATTCAGGGGAAATCAATTATGTATTCCAAAATGCTCCATGAGGGAGAATCTGCTAAAGGAAAAACACAGTGGAGGATTGGTCAGACATTTCGGTCATGATAAGACGTTCTCAAAGATGAATGGCTCATATTTTTGGCCAGGGATGAGGATAAATGTTAAGATATTTGTGGACAGGTGCAAAATTTGTCAGCACACTAAAGGAAAAAGGAAGAACACAGGGTTATACCAACCATTACCCATACCTAAGAGGTCGTGGGACGCAGTGCGCATGGATTTCATATTGGGACTACCAAGAACGCAAAGAGGTTGTGATTCGATCTTTGTGGTAGTAGACAGATTTTCAAAGATGGCACATTTCATACCATGCCAAAAAACCAGCGACACAACTCATATTGTGAACCTGTTTTTCAAAGAAGTCATCATACTTCACGACTTGCCAAGGAGTATAGTTTCAGATCGAGATACCAAGTTTGTAGGACATTTCTGGAGGACTTTATGGAAGAAGCTAGGGACAAGTTTGTCTTTTATCTTAGCTTATCATCCTCAGACGGATGGGTAGACAGAATTCGTGAACAGAAGTTTGGGAGATTTACTGAGGAGCCTAGTGACTGAACACCACAGTCAGTGGGATCACATTCTTCCACAGGCGGAATTTGCTTATAATGATTCGATCAATAGAAGCACAGGGCATATTCCATTCCAAATTGTATATGGAATGCAGCCAAGGGGAGTTTCTGAATTGAAAGATTCGGAACAAGATGAATTTAGGAGTGCTAGTGCAGAGGACTTTGCAGAAGCAATGGAGGAGCTTCACAACCAAGTCAAAGAGTGATTGCAGAGTTCAAGCCAGGGGTATAAGCGCAGAGCAGATCAACACAGGTGAGAACTTCAATTTGAAGTCAGTTATTTGATACTAGCACATCCGAGAAAGGAAAGGTTCCCAAGGGAAACATATAAAAAATTGAAGATGAAAAAGATTGGACCATGCAGAGTCATGAAGAAATTTGGGGCAAACGCATATGAGATTGAATTACCCTATGGGGTCAGAATTTAACCGATATTCAATGTTGTGAATTTGTACCCTTATAGAGCTTAAGAAACATGAATAGAGGATGAACAGACAGAGGTTCAGTGGACCAAACAAATTCCTATAGCTGAAAAGCCACAGATGGAGAGTATAATTGACAAGAAGGTTAGCTAGAAGACTAGAAGAAAAGAGTATTTTGAATACTTGGTCAAATGGAAGGGAAATCCAGTTGAATATGCTAGTTGGGAAGATGAAACAAAAATTCATAAGCATGGACAAACCGTGCAAGAGCTCATGAACAGGAGTTCATGAAAATTTTCAAGCGAGGGAGTATGATGCAGGAGCATTGTAAGCAGTCAAGCAAGTGTGGAGGCGAAGGATAGTTGGAAAGCGCAACACACATTTTTCACGTTTTGAAATGTTTCAAAAGTTTAAGGGAGCAGTTATTAATGTAATAGTTAGGAAGATGGTGTACTTGCATTTATATCTTGGAGGCTATAAATAGATCTTGAGCGATTGCTCTCATCTGTAAAACATTAAGGCATTTATGCATAGTTAATGAAAGCAGGTAGATTTGAATGATAGATTAGACAGTTTTAGGAGCAGGAGGGAAAACGAATATAGACACCCTCACCTTTGTATCATTAGTTAAGTTGTATCATTAGCATAGGGCAGAAGAAGAAGAGAGTTGTAACAGAGAGTTGTATAAGAAGAACCTATGTACATAAGCTTTGAATTAATATATGGAGCTTTGAATCAGACTCATGGTGTTATGATGTTTTGTGTGTATACATGCTGAATGGTATGCTTACAGTGGTTTTATTCTCTCTGTTATGCATTGTTTATGATGCTATGTTGTGTATGTATGATTTCATGTTGAATGTTTGAAGTCTGAGAGAAGAGAGAGAATGAATTTCAATTGGTTCTCTTCCTGAGAGAGAATTTCCTACAAGAAGTGCAAGTGAATCACAGAAGCCGTGCAAGGTGTGCGCAGGCTAGTTGAAAGCTTAGAACTTATCAACCAAGGGGAGAGTTGAAGGACTATTGTTGTAGGGAATGCACAGAGTCAAAAGGTTAAATACGCAAGAGTATTTGAACGATTTCCACAAGGAGTTCTAGCATGAGTCCCTTTAGAGACTCGAGTTACAAGTTAAAGCTCAGAAGGGATAACACCTTTGAACACTTCAAAGGAAGACAGAGATTGAAACACTTCAAGGGAAGGATGTTTGTTGTTTCAGAGAGATTCTCGAGGAAGAAATTGAACAATCGAATTTCTTCATGGAGAACTTGTGAAGCTACAAGGAATATGGGATCCAAAGAAGCTCCAGGGTGATTAGAGGCAGGAAAACTCATCACTCTAGGACCCAAAATCAATGTGGACCGTTGATCATTCTTTGCACAAGTCATCGGATCATTTCATCATTTTGGGGATTCTGACAACAAGGAGTTGAGCGCAGTGGAACGAAAGTCCTGAAGTCGCGAGTTGTGATAGGAATTGGAGGGGAGTTTCAGGATTTTGGCACTTCGAGAACTCACGGTTTGAGAGGAGTCATTTTCAACTGTAGGAGTTGCGAAGTGGTGAGAACCAAGAGCTCGTGTGAATGTGTGGCACATTTTTCAGGTGGGGACCGCAAGGGTGACAGGTGGCATGTACTCGTGCATCGAGGGGTCAACCCATAGTTACCCCATCGCATCTTGGGATTTTGCAAAGGAGGTGCACCAAGGATCTACACTCCAACTCGTGAGGTTGCGAGTTGTGAGAAGTGTGAAAGGGAAGTCAGACTATCGATGACTATCACATTTCGGGATTTCGTAGGAACAAGAGCATGAGAGCTCAATGCCTCAATTCGTGAGATTGTGGATTGCGAAAGATGTTTGTGCTAGGGCCAGTTGTGGTCATGTAGAGGTGAGGCTCATACCTTGTGCATGTTCACATAAGTGGGTTTCAAAAGGACCTATGGATCGATTCGTTGAAGGTTCCGATAGGGATCCGAAAGAGCCACTTCAGCTCAAGGAGATTTGAATGATCCTGTGAGAAGATCTCAGCCTACGGGTTGGGGGGGGTCTGCGTCACCTAAAATTGAAGATCCCTTCTGTAATTATTTTCCTTATTTTTTTATTATCTCAGTATCAGATACTAGACCAGTTAGTGGCTCCTGAGGATTTGCTCGAGTATGTGCCTTCGTAGGAGCCACAATGTACCAATGGAGTCTCCAGATAGAAGATTACAACCAAACTAATGATATCGAGCTTTTGTATATCATCAAAAGTTGGGACTATGTCGTCTCCCAAGAAAAATTTCTTCACACTCTCGTCGAAAACGACGCCAATTTGTTATCTCTCTAGGAGTCTCTTTAGGTTGCAGATCAAGAGAGACTAGTAACTTAATCAGAATACTTAATGATGTATTTAAATTGGATCAAATATGAATAACTCACACACTCATTCCTTCACTCAAGTAAATTTGAACATATCTAGACAAAATAAGGCCTTCAAGAGATATTGATCAGATGGTTTATATAATTCATATGGATGGAGAATGCTAACTATATCAACAACATTACATATATTGAAAACACATGTAAAAGGTTGAATATAACCAACAAAAGGCTTGTGATCCTTTGTTTACTAATGCAGAGATAATATGGAAATCATCAATCATTAAACAATCAAATAACTGAACATAAGATTCAAATCAAAAGTACCGAATAAGAAAGAGAGACAGGGATCTGAGCAATATCAATGAAAGAGGCTTATCACTCTAGAATATATATCAAGGTTTTTTTACAATAAAAGAGCACAATAGAGTATTCAATCTTGAACCCTTTAAAAATATGCCTCAATGGGCTTAAATAAGTTTTACAAACTTGACTAAGATCCTCAAAAGATGGATCTGAATGACACCTATAAGATCGAATCTAAATTGATACAGCAAGATAGGATGAGATCCTATTTCTAAGGGATAGGTATCTCATCTGAATTCTGAAACTTTAGCTCCAACTGAGCTACCTCGTGGCTTGTAGAAGTCCTTCACTGCATCTATTTGACACCTAGAGAAATGATTCATCCATTGAACGCTGAAAATCAGCTCAACTTTGACCAAAACTCTTACATGCAAAAGCTTAACGAGTTGGTAGCACACTGCATGGATAAAACGTAGTCTGCACTACAAACTTTTGTAGCTTCCAGTTTTGTCAAAAATATTCAAAATTGATTGAAAAATTATAGTTGAGAACCTGTCACAATAAAACACATATAACTGCCATTTGTTATCCCTATTGAGACTACTCAGACTTCATCTCAATAACTTTACCCATACATGTTTCTTTTAAGGTAATTTCTATACTTTCATTAGACTTCAAAACATCTCAATTCATCATAGGTTATTATCTATACTGAACCTTGAAATAATCTATGAATCAGTCACCATGCTTGGGAGAAATAGAAGAAGTAATTTCTTTTAAGAAGATAGCCAAATTCTTCTTGTTGAGCACATTTTTGGCCAAATATAAGTGTTCTGCTAGCTTTTTGTTTTCTGCTCTCAGGCTGAGGTTATGTTTGTAAACATTAACCAATTGCTTCCTCTTAACCATATTTTTCTAGATGTTCCTCTTTAGCTGGTTACATTCCCCTGCTAGTTCATCTATTTGACTGGTCAGTTGTCTACCATGTGTGAAATTTTTCTGATGTAGCCTCTGATTCTTCTCCTGAACTTCTTTGATTTGTCTGTCTACATCCCTGAATAATTTATCCTAGTCTTCTTTAGGTTCTTTCTCTGTCTCTAGGTATGACTCTGTTGGAGATTCACTCAATTCAACTATGGCTTCTAATGCTTCTTTTACAAGAGGGGAGACTTTAAATCTTGATAACCTAGCTCTAGTTTTTACAATATCAGTGCTTCGAAGATAATCCTTTGCTAAAACAAGATTTCTCCTGGATGAACTTCTGAGAGCTGGTGTATCAACTCTATCTTGGATAATCTGAGGACTATCTTCAATTTCCATGGGAGGTAGCTCCACAAGAGGCTTTGTTTGATCTTCAATAACTATTTCTTTAGATTTTACTTTCTTCTTATCTCTTTTGTAGACTTGGACAGGTAAGATTCTTTGAGGAATAAGGTCTTGAGAGGACTGTGGAGTTTCATATGTAGAGGGAACAATGGAAATAGAAGGTTGTGCTATTTCAATTGAAGGAGCAGAGGGGGCAGAAGACTTTGGTATTTCAGATGATGGGACAGAGGAAGAAATGGGGGGTGCTACAGTCTTCTTCTTAGGGGTTTTGAGTTTTGAAGGAGAAGGAGGAAAACCAATTTGGAAATTTGATACAAACAAGAAAGTGTGCCAATCCTTCCCTTCCTTCTTCAATTGATCAAGGACTATGAGCTTTATTAAGGCATGGTGGAAAATGAACTTTTGAAGCTTATTAGGTTTTCGTTGTGCAAATGAAATCATCCTTTGCAATCTCATGAAAAGAAAAAAGGGTAAGTCTATCTCTTTCTTACTAGTGAAATGGAGAAGAAACTTGAAATGGTATTGCAAAACCCAATTGTATCTTCCTTCATAGGTGAAGAATATCTTAATGATGAAGAGAAACGTGTCATATTCCTCTATCAACAACTTCCTTGGCACACCCTTCACTAAATCAACTCCTCTATGCTCAGGCTCGAGCATATCTTGGCACCAATCCTCCTTTTCTAGTATTTTTTATTTAAACCATAATTCCCTTGTGTTAGGGATCTCGGTTACCTATGCAATTAAATCCACATTCAAATGGATTTCAAAGGGAACAACCTTTGTCTTGCCACTTTTGTAGTTTTGCAAAAAATCTCTAGAAACCTCCAGGTGATGTCCTTAAAGTTTATCACAGAACCTCCAACATCCCATGCTCTTGAATGATTCCACATGGTTAGGATTTTGCAAGATCAGAGAGGTCTCAGTGGGATCAAATCTAACCACAGAGCTAATAGCACATAGATAATTAGATGTGAACTATAAAAACAAATATCTTTGCTTGCAAACCTTGATAATTCCTTTGATGGCGTGTTGCGACTATGGAAGAGGACCTCAATTATTTGATAGTGGTCTGAAGTATTTACAACTCTCCTTGATATAATTTTTACCTAGGAAACCTTTCAAAATTCAAAACAGGGTTTTCCCCCTGAGTTGGTAGCGCACCCTATGTAAAAATGATGACTTGCGTTGACAACACTGGTTGAGTTGGTAGTGCTTTAAGTACAAAAGTAGCCAGGTGTGCTATGAACTCATTATCATTGAGGGAAATGATAGAATGCAGGTCAAATCGATATTTGAAAGACAATGTTGACTCATTAAGGACCCAAAACCGACTCTTATAACTCCTAACTCACCTTTAGGAAACAAATGACTTGTCTTTTGACCATATAACCTAGGACAATGACCATGATAACCACGTAGTTATCTATCAACGAAATTTGACATGACTCAAAATTGATTACTAGACTCAATGAAGGGCACACTTTATTGAATGACTCTAAAAACTCAATTTATCATCTAAGACATAAATAAAAATGAGTTTTTAATGGGATATAACATCTGGCTCTAATTGGGGATGGAAGCCTCCCTGTGAGTTTCCAAGAACTGGTAAGACCAGATTCCTTTCCTATCACCTACAAAACTTACAAAAATAAGTGAAATTGTTGTTCCATTGGGCATGGGGTTATTATGAGACTTAAACTGAAAAAGAAATCATATTTACAATGGGGAAGGCTTAAAAAGCCTTAGTAGAAATAGGTTTTCAGAAAACGCCCATTGACTGGGCCACCAAATACTTCATTACCTTCTAGGTGCTGTAAGAGGAAAGTATTGTTAGGCAGCACTTGAGATATCATGAAAGGTCCATATTGTGATTGTACAAGCAAGGATTGCTTGAGGAGTTGTATCCTTCCATAAGGATTAATATATGGTGTTACCCTACCTCAAGGGTTTTCTCTATTTCTTGTGTTCATGTTATAGTGAATGGTTTATGGTTTATTCTTGGTATTATTGAATTATATTTGCAGATCTGGTTAGGTACTTAACAGTCAATTTCCCATGCTTGCCTTTATCCTGTCTGTAAGCATCCCACTTCAAAACAAGATCCCATGTTTGGAAAAAATCTTCCTTAGCCTTCTTGTTGAAACTCTCTTTCATCTTCTTCTGATGTAACTCTGTGTTCTCAAGTAACTTCTCCCTTACCTGCTAAAGTTCAACTAGATGAAGAATCCTTCTAACCAAATCATTTGGTTCCCCTTCTTCTTCTTGAAATTTTTTTGCAACAAGTAGTGCAAGTTGGAGAGGAAAAATGGCTTCAGTGCCATACACCAAATTGAAAGGAGAAGTGACAATGGACTTCTTATTTGTCACTCTATCAACCCAGAGTGAAAATTTTAACTTAGAATCCAAACTCCTTTGATTTTCTTCAATCAGTTTTCTAATAATCCTCACTAGGCTTTTGTTTCATGATTCAACAAGGCCATTTCCTTGAGGATAGTACGTAGTTGAGTGAACGAGATGAATACCCATGTCTTGACATGACTTCACCAAAACATCAGCTTTAAAAGAAGCTGCATTGTCAGTAACAAGTCTTTTAGGTTAGCCAAATCTAGCAAAAATATGACCATTCAAGAAATTGATGATAACAGAATGAGTGGCATTCCTAGTGGGAATAGCCTCAATCCATTTTGTAAAGTAGTCAATTGCTAATAATACCCACCTATGCTTTCCACTTGAATATGGATGTATCTCTCCAATGAAATCCAAACCCCATTGTTGGAAAGGTCCAGTGACTACAATGGGTTTCAATGGAAGAGATTTCAGTTGTTGTTTTCTAGTGAACCTTTGACACTTGTCACATGTTTTAACATAGGAGCAAACATAAAAAAATAAACATGGCCAATAGTAACCAGCCCTCAAAATCTTGTGGGTTGTAGTTTTCCAATAATGATGGCCACCACAATTTCTTCTATGAAACGGATGCATAACCTGAACTAATTCTTCTTTGTCAAGGTACCTCAACAACATCCCAGAGGGGTCTTTCCAATAGAGCATATTTTCATTCATACAAAAATTGATTGCCTTGAGTTTTAATGATCTCACCTATGTTTGATTCATCTTTGGAGGAGTTGCAAGGGTATGCAAAAAATGTATTATACTGTTGTACCATTCACAAGAAGATAAGTTTACTGAAACTAACTGATCATGACTGTACCTTTCAACAGAAATCCCAGATTGTGCATCCTCTACATTTATGATGATAAAATTAATACCCAACACCTCACAATTCTCCTCAGCAAAAAGATTTTCTAAACCCTAACCCTTTATCAATTTAGTTTTCTTGATATCAATGTCAAAATCAATGAGTTTGGCAATCCACTTGGCTCTTTTACCATCTATATTTGATTGAAGCAGTACATCTCTGACTGAGGTAGATGTTACATAAGATATAAATTTGGCATTCAAAATATAGATTCTAAAATCCTTAAGTGATTTGATCAAAGCATAATCTTGTTTTTCAATAGGGTCATACTTTACCTCAACATCTCTTAATGTCTTGCTAAAGAAAGCCATCTTATTTTCCTTCCCTTGATCATTTCTCTGAAGCAACACTGCTACAATGGTGTCATTAGATGCAAATGAAAACATATAGAAATCTTTACAATAGTCAGGGTTGATCAAAGTAGGAGCTAACATAAGAGATTTCTTGATAGCTTCAAAAGAATCCCTTGTTGCATAATGCCATTTAACTTCTGAATCTTTCCTTAGAATGCCAGTGATGTGTTTAATCAACTCTAGAAAATTAGGAATAAATCTCCTAATGAAGTTAATATTTCCAAGAAATGATTGGATGTATTTCTTAGATCTAGGAATTGATATCTTCTGAATAGCTTCTACTCTTGCAGGGTCAATCTTTACTCCTTCAACAGTCACTATGTGTCCCAAAATATTACATTCTTCTAATGCAAACTGAGACTTCTTTGGATTTAATGAAAGCCCATACCTTTTGCACTTCAAGGATGTCTTCCTCAAATGCTGGAAATGCTCTTTATGGATGTGAGAAAACACTGTTAGATCATCCAAATACATCAAAACAAACTTATCCTTCTCACATGGGGGTGTGGTTTGAGGGAAGCTTCTTTGAACAATTCAATTATGTATTAGCTAAAGAGGGGGGGGGGTGTGAAAGTGAAATTTCCTTCAGGTAGCCCTGACTTTCAACTCTGATATCTAATTGAAGTGATATTTTAGCCATTGTTATAGAGGATTCCGAGGAAAATAACAGGGAACTATTATGTTGGGAAGATTGATATATTTTTTCTTCATGAATTGAGAAGAAAAACAAGACCTGTAGCAATGTTTGAATTTTTTTTTTTTTTTATAATAACCCTCACAAAATGGTTTCTTGCACATTTTTCATAGTTAGGGAGTGTAAGATTATTAGTCCAGGGTAAGAATACATTCGAGCAATGGAATATGGAGAAGGAGCTTACAACCATGATAAAGAGGCCAAAGGTCAAAATATCAGTGTTGGTAATGCAGAGACAGAATCAATTGAAACAAGGGAAGAGGGGAGTAAGAAACCCTAATAGAGACTGTGAGAAGCTTGAAACTAGAAGTACAGAGATACAAAGAAGAAAATGAGAGGATGATGAGAGAAAAAAATCAGATAAATGCTCAAGTGATGCAAAGCTTAAATCAATTGTAGAGGCAAACAAAGAGGGGATGAAACTCAAAACAAGAGGAAGAAGGCATGTATCATGAAAGAAGAGATAACCACAAGAAATATGGTTATTCAAGAAGTGATATCAGAACTCTTAGAAACCACTCACCTCTTTACTCAACGATAAATTCTTATGCATCTAAAGACTCCATAAGTAGTCCATAGGTGTCTCATATTAGGCACCAAATAAGAAGGCATGAAGTGGATAGTTTGCAAGGAGATTTGACGAAGCTTAATCCACCATCCTTTGATGGTGAAAGGGAAAGGGAAGATGATGTTGAGGCATGGTTTCTTGGACTTAGGAGATATTTTCAATTGCATAGCTATTCATCAAACCTAGAATCCAGAATTTCCACCTACCATTTACATGGGAAAGCTTCAATGTGATGGGACCAACTAAATCAAGTTGAGCATATTAATGAGAATAGGATCACTTGGAAGCATTTCAAGAAGTATTTTCAGAAGGAGTACCTCTCATAGCACTTCTATGACAAGAAAATGCAGGAGTTATTTGAACTTAGGATGGGAAGCGCAACCATGGCAGAGTATGAGATAAAGTTCTTGGGGTTGTTAAAGTATGTGGGTTTTATAAAAGAAGAGAAGGTGAAAATACATAGGTTTTTAAGTGGTTATCCGTTCTTCTATAAAGAAAAGATTCAGTATGATGAACCCAAGACCTTGTCTGAGACCATCAGAAGGGATAAATACATGTATGAGTAAGGCAAGGGCAGAGAATCCATGCAGAAGTATTGGAAGAATAAGAAAAAGGATAAGTCTGATAAGAGGAAGAAGGGATTCAAACCTCCTTTTAACAGAAATGAACCTAATAAAAATCATCAAGACCAGTATGCTAAGGATGAATCCAAGAAAGAAGACTCCTTGGGAAAAAGGGGAAGACCACCAATCCAATGTTGGGGATGCAAATAATATCACATGCACAAGGAATTCCCTCATAGAAAGGACAAAGTGAAGACCATGCACAACATCCAAGAGGCTACAACAGTAGAAGACATGGGAAGCATTTATGCAACTTTAGATGATCGACAAGCGAAGTACCAATCCAATATGATCGAGGTGGAAGGTAAGATCATTAATCAACTTGTTTCTATTTTAATTGATTCGGGAGAAATTCATTGTTACATTGATACTAAAATAGTGGATAGATTACATTTGGATAAAAGTAATCTTGAAAAATCAATTTTGGTTTATCTAGCCATTGGAACCAAAAGGAGAATCCATGGTATGGTCATAGGTTTTTCCATAAGTCTTAATGATGTGAATACTAGTGTCAATATAAAGATCATACCATTGGGGTCTTATGATATTTTAATTGGAATGGATTGGTTGGAAAAGCATGATGTTGTCCTAGATTGTCATAGCAAGATATTTACATGTCTTGATGGAGATGGAAAATAGAGAACTATGAAGGGAGTTCCAAGACCCATCTCTATAAGGGAGATTTCATCCTTACAACTAAAGAGAGGCTTCAGAAAAGGATGTCAATTGTATGCAACCCATGTGGAGGAGCCAGAAAAGACAAAGGGTCCAATCCTTGAATAATTCTCAATACTACAAGAATTTGAATATGTATTCCAAGAAATATGAGGGTTTCCACCAAAGAGGAAGATATATTTCTCTATTGATTTAGTTCCAGGAGATGCCTCGGTGTCAAAAACACCTTACCGAATGAGTACACCAGAATTTAAAGAATTACAAATGTAGTTGGAAGAAATATTGAGGAAAGGGTACATATGTCCAAGTGTCTTACCTTGGGGAGTACCAGTACTCCTTGTCAAAAAGAAGGATTGAACTTTGAGATTGTGTCTTGATTTCTGACAGCTGAATAAATCCACTGTGAAGAACAAGTGCCCTCTACCCAAGATTGATGACCTCTTTGATGAGCTAAGAGAGGAAAATATATTTTCAAAGAGAGACTTGAGATTGGGATACCATCAGGTAAGAATCAAGGAATAAGACATCAATAAGATAGCCTTTAGAACCAGGTATGGGAATTATGAATTTGTAGTGGTGCCATTTGGATTGTCCAATTCACCTGATGTCTTTATGTGCTTAATGAATGAAATATTCAGAAATTATTTGGATAAGTTTTTCATAGTGTTCCTGGATGACATACTTGTCTATTCTAAGTCAGAAGAAGAACATGAACATCACCTAAGACTGGTATTGCAAGTGTTGAGAGAACATCAATTGTATGCCAAGTTGAGTAAGTGTTATTTTTACCAAGAATAGATCCATTACTTGGGACACATTATTTCATATCAAGGTATAGCAATAGATCCAAAGAATATTGAAGCCATTAGAGGATGGCTAACACCCAGGAATGTTTTAGAGGTTAGATCTTTTATGGGATTAGTTGGTTACTACAAAAGGTTTATAGCAGGGTTCTCTAAGATTGCTCATCCCATCACTTCTCTGCAAAAGAAGGGAATTAAATTTGAATGGACATCTGAGTGTGAAGATAACTTTAATTTTTTGAAGGAATTACTTACTAGTGTTCCTATTTTAAATATTGCTTACCCAAATGAAAGTTTTGTAGTATGTACAAATGCATGCAAGGAAGGACTTGGTGGAGTCCTCACTCAAAATGGACATGTCATTGGTTATGAGTCCATAAATCTTAAAGAACATGAGAGGAACTATGCCACACATGAATTGGAGCTTGCTGTCATTGTTCATGCATTGAATATGTGGAGGCATTATCTCATGGGAAAGAGATTTGAATTAAGAACAGGCCATAGTGGTCTGAAGTATCCTTTTTAGCAGCCAACTTTGAAAGCCACGAAAACAAGATGGATGGAATTTTTAAGTGAATACGACTTTGACATCAAACATATCAAAACAAAAGAAAATAAATTTGTTGATGAACTTAGTAGAAGAGTACATCTCATGCATGCTACAACTGTCAGTATGCATCAGTAAGGCTTGAAGAGAAAAAGTTTAGATGTTGTTGTTATAGATCAACATTACGTACAGGTAAAGGAAAGCTTACATATAGAATATATACAAAAGAAAATGAAAGAGTATGAAATGAAGGAAGATGAATTGCTTATGCATAAAAATAGAATTTATGTTCCTAGTTCCAGAGAACTATGGAATTTGGTATTAAAAGAAATGCATAATGTTCCATATGTTGGAGATCCCGATTACCAGAAAACAATTGTAGCAGTAAGAAGACAATTCTTTTGGCCGGGCATGAAAAAGGATGTTGTTGATTACATCTCAATATGTATGGAACGTGAGAGAGTGAAGTCTGAGCATAGGCACCCAACGAGTTTTCTACAACTCTTGCCAATTCCAGAGAAGAAATGGGAAGTGGTAACCATTGAATTTTTAGCAAAATTGCCTAGGACAACAAGACAACATGATTCAATCATGATAGTGGTTGATAAATTGATAAAGGCTGCTCATTTTGTTCCTATAAAAACAACTCATACAACAACAAATATTGTAAAAAATTACATGAAAGATATTGCTAGGTTGTATGGGATACCTAAGGCAATTGTGTTAGATAGAGATACAAAGTTTACTTCAAATTTATGGAGGGGATTGTTTAAAGGATTTGGTACAAATCTGAACTTTAGCACAACATACCATCCACAGTCAAATGGGAAGACAAAGAGAGTCAACCAAGTAATTGAAGACATGTTGAGGACGTATGTGATGGATAAGCCATCTAAGTGAGAAGAGTACTTGCACTTGGTTGAGTTTGCCTATAATAATGGGTATCAATATTCATTGAAAATGAGCCCATTTGAAGTGTTGTATGGAAGGAAATGAAATACTCTAGTGAGTTGGGACAACCCAACAAACAAAGTGGTACTTGGGCCAAAATTACTCAAGGATACAGAAGACCAGATGGTTAGAATTAAGAAGAATTTAAAGGCAGCTCAAGATAGACAAAACGCTTATGCAGATAATAACATGACACCTAGAGAATTTAAAGTGGGGGAGCATGTGCTTTTAAAAGTGCAACCCAAGAAGATCTCTTTGAAGTTGGGTAGTTGTACAAAGATGATAGCTGGATTATGTGGTCCATTTGAGATATTGGACAGAATAAGGCCAGTTTCATACATGCTTGCATTGCATGCTTCCATGAATATGCATAATGTGTTTCATGTCTCTTTGCTAAAAAAGTATGTACATGATCCTAACCATGTTATTGATTGGCATCTGATTCAAGTAGAGGCTTAGAAAGGCTTTCAGGTCCAGCTGATGCGAGTAATGGACAAAAAGGTCAAAATGATCTAGAACCGAGTCATAGAGATGGTAAAATTCTAGTGGACCTGCTATGGTCCCGAGGATGCTACTTGGGAGCATGAAGATGCCATGCGAGCAGAGTATTTGCAACTTTTTGAATAAATTTTGGAATTTTGATTCATTTTTTGTATATGCATTGAGGACAATGCTAAAATAAGGGGGAGGGAAATGTAATACCCCAGTTTTGAACCCCATATTAAATATTGTATTTTGTTAAGTTATGAAATTCCAGAGTGCTTAAACAATTATTAAGAGGCCATTGTGCATAGGAAATGTAATTTTTGATCATTATTAATATAAAACACATCATTGGGTGCTAGATAGAGCCCTGAGATTCCCAAAAGCACTGGAGCCCTGGAAGAGATGGACAACTTGAGGGACTGCATGACAGAGAAGGGGGTCCATTCTCTTGGGTTGTGCAGACTGGGTAGAAGAGAGCTAGTGCACTTGGATTGTTGTGAGTGTTGAAAGGCCTATGAGAACCTGAGGGATCACTGGCTTGGGAAGCCGAGTGATACCCTGGAGTCTACCCTTGTGGGATCATAGCCCTAGATCGGGGGTGACACTATTGTTGAGACTTAGAACAACAGTGTCTATGGTTGGGTGGAATGTCCTTGGTCTGCAACTAGTTGGTGTCTTGTTTTCAGAAATGATAATTGCTCTATGTTATGGTTATTTACATGTGTATGATTTATTTCGTTGTTTATTTATTTATCTTTGAATTTAATATTTAGAATATGCATGCTGGTTGGTTATGAATGTGCATGGATTAGTGTATGTTTTGGCATGAATCTTTATTTATGCATGTGTTTTCCATGTCTCTTAATTAAGTTATAAGTGATTTGAATTGAGATAAGTCACTGTGAAGTGAGTCCCTCGACTGCAGTGTGCCTCGCATGCGGGTGGCTGGGTGTTTTGTAGTTGGATTAAGTGGTGTAGCCCAGGCTGTGACTGGTTGGGTATGTTACATGACTCTAAGATGATCAATACATGCATTGTTAAGGCTATGGACGATGAAGGAGATCACCTTGTTGGCGTGAAGGGCCCCATGACATCACAATTGATGTCCTTATGCATTAAATATATGTAAATTTGACTCAACATTCTATAATGATGTATCCCGACAATGAAAAAGGGGTTCTTTGGATGTGAATGATGTAGAGAGGCTGCCAAGATCTCACTAAAGAGCATAAAGATGTACTAAAGAGCTTGTAACTTTTCCCTTGTTGAATAAATAAGATCCTCGCTGAAGCCAAAAGAATGATGGTTTTCCCATTTGGGTTTCCAAGGTAAATTATGAGTTTATGTGTGATGATTATCATGGTTTATATTTGTTTATGAATGGTAAATAGTGTGAATTGTAATTTAATGGTCGATTGTGTATGTTTTAGTGACGAGAACTGTGTTTTGCTTAGGTTGGGTTCGTTTTATGTTAATATGGTTCTCATGGGTCAGTAAACCAGAAAAAATACTCTTTAATCTTACCCACACCTAGATTTTGAAGTTCAAATTGAAGACCCTCTGTTATGATCTCTTGCTATTTGTTTTAGAAGTTTCTAATTTCATTTCGAGTTGTTGGGCACTTTCTTAACTTGCTGGGGCATTTTCATTTTTCCCATAAATCATATACAATATATATATTGAAATACAAGGTTTTTTGGGCATCCGTTAGCCACCATTGGACCATATACACATTTTGTAATTCGGTCGGATGTCAATTTATCCCCACACGTTTTACTTTGTCTGCAAACATTAAAATCGACTTTCATATTTTTCTATTTGTCATTGAATTCCAAAGTCTACTTCTAAAATGTTTCCTCAGTCCATGAATGTTACAGTCAACCTCCAAACATTTTGACTCATCGTGGTTGAAAAATTTACCCTGAAACATTTTTCTACACAATCGATTATTGAATTCGCCCCAAACATTTTTTTTTCACATCGTTATCAAATTAGCTCTTAGATTTCTTTCTCAACTGCTAGGCACCAAATTCGACTGGTAGAGGGTTTTATCATAATGGTTGGACATAAAATCCACCTTTTAATTGTTTATATTTATTAGGGATCAACCCATTTCGGCTGAGCTCTCTATTTCATTGACTTTCCCCCTCTTATTCAACCGGCAATCAATTCTAGTCAACTGAAAACCACCCCATTTCAATTGGAGTCTTTTTTTGGTCAATTTGACTTATTTTTCAACCCGACATTAGTATAAATTCAACTTGGGTAATTCAGATCTAGTCTAATTTGACTTGGTCGACCTGGCTCTTGGTCAACTCGACTTTGGTCGATTTGCTTTGCCTCTGACCTGACTTGCATCTCTCTGATTCATTTTTGTTTTGACTCAACTTTTGGGTAGTCGACCCTGTATTTATTTGGACCAACTTGAATGTGTCTTGGTTGGTCAAGTATTTTTCGTCATCAAAAGAGATAAGGTTAACTTGGTTATAGATATTTTTGTGGTTGTGAGACGGTTAGACTATAAGCCTCCTATTTAGGGATCATATGGTATCATAGAGGAAGTTTGAACACAGTCTGTGAGACCTATATGGTAAGTACCTGTAGTAATTAAAAAAGAAGTGTAAAAGGGCTGTTACTAAGACTAGAGTGATGTAGAGCATCAAGAATGTCAAGGGAACAATATGACTAAGAAGAATATCCAAGGGTTAAGTTGGATCCAAGGGTTAGGTTGGATCAAAAAAGAAGAATGGTGTCATAACTATTGGCAACGAGGAGCAAGGAAACCAAGACTTGTCATGAAGGCCCCAAGAAGGAAGAAACTAATCTAGAGACAGAGCGTAAGACTGAGCCAGAGATGGGAGAGTGTAGCTACAACAAGACTTAGGTACCTTTTCGTATGGAGGACAAGGTGGACATCAAGCCATATTTTTAGGAAGTGGATGCTATCAGGATGAACCAATGGCTACAACATATGGAAGTGTAATTAATTGCGCATGAAGTAACGGAAAAACAAAAGATTTATTTTGCTCGGTTGAAACTTGAAGGTCATTCTTTGACATGGTGGGGGAGTGTTGTAGTAAGTAGAGCACTAGGAAATGAGCCACCAATGACTAATTGCGAAGTGTTCAAGAATGTGATTGAATCTCAATTTTATCCAATAGGATGTTAGTAAAACCAACAAATAGTATGGCATTACTTCAGGCAGAGACAAGGACAATCAATGCAGGATTTCACGACAGAGTCCAGGAAGAGAGAAATTCATATGGGTGTCTCTCTCAAAAGTCCAGACATGTTAATCAAGTATTTAGGGGCATTATTTCCTCAAATTCATAGGAAATGGATGTTATTTATACCGAATAAAATTTATGAGGCCAATATTCAAGAACAATACCTTGAGGGAGACAAGTGGAAGCAACAAACAAATCCTCACAAGCAAGTAGAACCACAAGAGTAGTAGAGAAAGAAAAAAAACAAGAAGAAGTGGAATGAGAAGAAGATTGTGGAAGGAGCATAAAAAGAACCACCTTCCATCCAACTATGTAAATGATGTGATTAAAAGGGACAAGATGAAGAGAATTGTTGGAAATTGCACCCTGAGAAGTGGCCCAAATATTTTCAGAAAAAGAAGAAGAAGAAGAAAGTATTGATATCAGTGGATGATAAAGAATAGGTGGATAGCACATCAGACCCAGAATGGAATACGGATTGCACTAATATTCATAAAGAGGTGGCATTAATTAGTTGTAGACACAAGGAGGAGAAGGAAATGGGTGAACATTTTTGTATTAAAATCCACATGAAGCAAAGAAAGGTGGATTTTTTGTTCAATCCAGGTTCACAATCCAATTTGATCTCTTCACAATTGGTTGAGAATATTGGGTTGGATACTCAAGAAAATCCACATCCATACCCCCTGGGATGGGTAAGGTAATATGTGGAATTGAAAGTGAGAAAGCAGTGCAAATTTAAGTTTGCGATCAATACAAACTTTGTTGATGAAGTAGTTTCAAATGTGGTTCCTCTAGACATATGTGGAGTCATATTGGGAAGTTCATATTTGTATGTGACTGATTCCATTTTCAGAAGGAGAGTGAACCAATATAGGCTAGTCAAGGATGGAAAATATTATTCCATAAATGCACACCAAGACAAAGGTAATCTCTCTTCGATCAATGCTCATTAGGAAAGAATAATCATGAGAATTACAAAAAAGTTTGTCTTGTTGTTCCTAAGAAAAGGAAAGAAGGAAGGATAAGGCAATGAGTTGGAGACGAAGGCATCCTTAGAAGGATGTAGTGGCGAGTAGAATCAACAACTACAAAAATTGATTGAATCCTACAGGGAAGTGTTTCAAGAGCCTTAGGGAATTCCACCCTAGAGAGAGGTAGATTCAATTGTTGTTGGAGTCACCACTGCAAAACATTGGGTTGTATAAAAAATCTGTCATCGAAGCAGATGAAGTAAAGAAGTAGTTGCACCAATTGTTAGAGTAGGGAGTCATCGGACCTAGTACATAACCATGTGGTTCACCCATCATCATGGTGCAAAAGAAATATGGAATCTGGAGAATGTGCATTGACTATCATTCTCTTAATAAGATCACCATCAAGAATAGATATTCTTTTCCAAGGATCGATGACTTGTTGGATCAACTGCAGCAAGCCAGATTCTTCACTAATCTAGACCTCAAATTAGTTTACCTCCAAGTGAGGATCAAAGCAGAAGATGTGTGGAAGACAATGTTCAAAACAAGACAAGATTTGTATGAGTGTGTTGGACACACCNACACTGAGAAGGGGGGGGGTGGGGATGAATCAGTGTGAGGGATATTTTACACTTCTTAGAAAAATTTAGTTAGTAATCACCATTCACAACATCATTACTTATTACTTCCATTCCTGCTTAGTTCCTTGAATGTAAATATATCTCAATGACATACATTAAAAATAAAGAGCTATGCACCATCACAATAAAGAGCACAAGGAACACCAGATATATGTATAAGTTTCTTTTGTATTACAGACTAGAATCCTTGGTTTTTATTAGCACCAACTGAAATAGAGCACAAAATCCAAGAGAGAACCAAATCTCAATGAAATACCCAACCTATGCATCTCAACACCTACCAAGATGTGAGGAATCCAACCCTCAAGTACAAGACCCAACTTGTAGACATAAGGCAATCTATCAAATTGTACCAACAATCTATACCAACACAACTGCATCAACTATGCACAACCTATCACCTCAACCTGTCTCATCAATCTCATCATCCAAATATGATCTACTCACAAAGATCATTCATCAAGTCAATTCTCAACCATATGAAAAATATCACTAAGTTAACCAACACGATACCTCTATCAATACACCATACTCTCCATAAACCAAATACCATAAACCATTACACAAGACCATGTGTCAAACCTCACTATTATGTAGCCTCAAGCATGTATCATGTCATGGCCAAATTTAACCATCAAAACATGAATGTAAACATACATGTAACTTTATAACAGACCTGGTGTATGTGATCACATATCTTCATACCTTCCTTACCTTCAACAACAAGAGACTATAATTTTCATCAAATTTTACTTTAGTCTCACATGACTAATTTTGGATTAGTCAACAACCCTAACTTGCAACAATCCTAACTCTGTACCTGTAATGAATAAAGGTCTGAAAATGGTACAAAATATTCTTCGGTGCCTTGTCTACAACTCCTCCAAGTTTCACTGCTTGGAACCTCCCAGAAAAGGATTTATAGCAAAAATTGAAGACCTTGTTGAATTTTGGATTATTCCGGAGAGAGAAATTGTAGAGCATGCCACACGCGATATATTTTTTGTATGGATCTGAAAATTGTACACAACATACTAAATAATTTACTATAACCAATATATTTGGTTGCACTAAATTTGGATCTGTTATGAAGACGTTATGACATTTTTACTCAGAACACTTGTTTTAGACTAGTTTAAGGACTAGCCACAAACCCTATCTTCCAAAGTGTTTTGCTCACAAAATACAACGACGAACAAGATGGATTTTTTATCATGGTTACTTGGATATGTTGTGGCAACAACCTCTATATTTCTCTATCTAAATCTTTCTAGAAAACAAGTTATTGCGAAAATGGTGAGATGACCTGTAAATAACATACCTTAGAAAGCATCAGCAAAAGACTTTATCCTCCCTTGAATTTTGACCTTATTTACTTCACCTTCCATCGAGAATTTTCCTTAGATATTCTTTGGTTACCTCAGTCAATTGTATATATTCAATATTCTCAAATAGATTCTAATGGGAGACCCTTGATCTCTTATTTATACTCTCCAAGTAGGTTCCTCCAGAAGTATCCACTTAACCACTTTGTCCACTTAGCCATTTTGTCCACTTAGCCATTTTGTCCACTTAACCACTTTTTCCACTTAGCCACTTTGTCCATTTAACCAACTTTTTCCACTTAATTTAATTAATTTCTCCTTGCAACCACATTGACTAGGAATCTTCTTGAATACTTTCTAGATTAATTGACTTTTTGTTGACCTTCTAGGGGCTTCTAGAATACTCTTGGGGGTCATCGTCCTCCAACTTCACAAGTCCATATCTCACTAAATGTGAGGAACCATGTGGCGTTCCACATATGAATGTAAATGGAATGCCGTGTACTATCCATATAGAATAGTCTTACCTACATATTCATTGATCTTAATGCCTTTAAACCTCAATCAAACTTGGGTTCCCTAACCACATTGCTAGTCTACTCAACCACCTAACCATTTGGAATTCACAAATATTTTTCCCATGAGGGATTTCACCATAAGGGGACAAGTTTGAGAAATTTATCCAAGATCATCTTCCCATGAGGGCTTTCACCATAAGGGGACCAATTTGGAGTTTACCCATTTGGTTCTTCCTATCAACCATGACATGACATCAATGCTACAACTCCCTTTAATATCAACACATCATTATGACAGCACTTGACATCAATGACAACATAGTACAACAATCTCCCCCTTTGGCATTGATGGAAACACCAACATTGATGTCAAAACCAATCATTTATGGAAACACTTGGACATGGCAATGCTCATGATACCTCTGTGATCATCACTCCTCATCAATGTTCATCTTGTTGCATCAATGTGACTATATCTCCCCCTTTGACATTAATGGAAAAGGGTAGTTCTCTCCTTGGGGTTGCTCCCTCTGCCTAAACTCTCCTTGGGGATGCTCCCTCTGTCTGAATGCCTTTGAGCTTCCTTTGAATAATCTCTCCCCCTTTGGACAAGGATATCACTCTGATGCAATGTTGATGGCATGGATTCCAATCATCTCTCCTCTTGGAATCATGTTTTTTCAACCAATCATGGGAAGAAGAATAACTCCCCCTATGGGTATGTCTCCCCCTATCTTCTCTACAAGATGAACATTATTCTACCACAACAATCTGCTTCTTCTACAAATCAATTTTTCAAGAATGATATTCTCTTCCTATGATGATCCTTGGACGTATCCATGCATCAAACTCATGCCATACCATACACCATGAAGAAAAATATATGTCAACAATGAATAGAGAATCATGAACAAAACATCAACCATGTACATCCTCTGTCATACCGTGTGCCTTAAACAAGTGTCATATCACTCACGATATTCCTCTTCCATGAACCAAGTGCAACAACCATGCATCTCAACCATCAATATATCAACCAAGCATCTGAACTAAATCATCCTCTGCATGTACCAAAGCAAGTGTATCAACTATAGATCAAGCTATGACTCATCAATGATGTACAACATAACCACCTCATCAACCCATCAACTAGATGTCCCAATATGTAGCTCAACCACATGCCAAATGCATGCACCAAGACATCCAACAAATATGCCTCTAACAATACATCATAAGATATATCAATGGAGATCACATATGTACCATCCATGTACCATAATAGGTTTTCCTCAAAAACCATTCACTACAACAAGTACTAAGAAGCCAATAGTACCTCTAAACATGTACCAAAAGTGTGTCTCAATAGATCAATGATATACCTATAGCTATCACCACATCAACATGATATGTCCCATAAAAAACAAGCCATAAACTCATTGAGAGAATACACAACATAACCAACATTGTTCCTTAATAGAAAATGTCTCAATCCACACTTTAGGGTTAGTACCATGCATCCAAGAAATCCATCAAGCATATGAAACCACATACTCTCACCATACATTCATCAACCACACATAAATACATGAAGCTTAAAGCATAACATCTCAGATCCTACAAAAATAGAGTTAGATCATTAAACCATGTTGCAACTCATTTGTACACCCCTCTTTTTGAGGCTTTTACCACATGAATGTGACTTCACTGCATACAACTCACTTGTGCTTCTTTATTCCTTCATTCATGTTTGGTTGTTCAGTCTTCTTCATCCACTTCTGAGAGTGTCATGATTTATTTGTACTTGTACTATGAGCTTCCATCCTTTCAACATTGTATTCCTTCCAAGTTACATGTGCTTTTCTTGCTATTCTATATGAAGCACTCCTCATTGACTGTCTCCTTGAATTCCAACAATCCTAAGCTTTGTGGCCAAACCTACTTCAACTATAACATCTCATGGTGTGACAATGAGCAACAATGTGTCCCACTTTATTACATCTCCAACATCTTAGGGTGTTATGAAACCTTCCAACATATTTCCTTGCATAATGTATGCAATCCAAAGCTTTGTGACCATATTCATTACATGATAAGCAATGACCATGAAAAACATTTTCATACCTTTGCTTTGGTGTCCACCTTGAAGGTGTCTCTTTTCTGAATTTTCTTTGAGGTGTAGGACTTGCTTCTTGATGTCTTCATTATTATGATCTTTTGAAGGTTTCCTTTCTTGCAATTTTAATTTCACCCTTTGACAATGAAGGACCCACATCATGCTTCTTAGAAGTGATAGCTTCATAGTTTGTTTCTTCCTTGTTGTATCCAAGACCAGATTTATCATTAGCTGATCTTTGACAATCCAAAATTTCATCCAAGATTGTTGAGTTGTTCATGAACATTTTTGACTTCTCTTCTTTCCTTATGAGATCAACAATTTATGCTTCCAACTCATGGAATGATTCTTATTTTTCATTTACTTGAGTCTTTGGTCTCTTGATATATTCTTCTTGTTTCATGAGTATTTTATTTAGTGCCATGGTATGCCTTTGGTACTTTTCTAGGGATTCCCTAATGTAGTCATCAAGATCAAAATCAGGATAGAAAATATCTTCTGCTTCAAAGAAATATAAAATTTTATTATTTTTGAGCTTCAACAAATCTTCCTCTTCATCTATAAGATAATTGCTTGTTGATTCTACACAACCTTATTCTATTTGTGTCTCCATGGATCTCCTTCAAGCTTGTAAGGATTATAGTGAAGGCTTGCTTTGATACCAATTGTTGGACACACCGATCACACTGAGAAGGGAGGGTGAATCATTGTTAGGGATATTTTACAATTCTCACAAAAATTCAGTTAGCAACCACCATTCACAACATCATTACTTGTTACTTCCATTCATACTTAGTTTCTTGCATGTAAATATATCTCAATGACATACATTAACAATAAAGAGCTATGCACCATCACAATAAAGAACACAAGGAACACCAGATATATTTATAAGTTTCTTTTGTATTACGAACTACAAACCTTGGGTTTTATCAGCACCAACTAAAATAGAGCACCAACTCTAAGAGAACACCAAATCTCAATGAAAGACCCAACCTGCATATCTCAGTACCAACCAAGATGTGAGGAATCCAACCCTCAAGTACAAGACCCAACTTGTAGAAAAAAAAACAATCTGTCAAACTATACCAACAATATATACCAACACAAGTGCATCAACTATGCACAACCTGTCATAACAACCTGTTAGCTCAACCTGTCTCATCAATCTCATCATCCAAATCTGATCTACTCATAAAGATCAGTTATCAAGTCAACTCTCAACCATATGCACAATATCACCAAATTAACCAACAAGATACCTCTATCAATACACTATACTCTCCATAAACCAAATGCCATAAACCCTTACACAAGACCATGTGTCAAACCTCACTTTTATGTAGCCTCGAGAATGTACCATGTTATGACAAAATGTAACCATCAAAACATGAATGTAAACATACTTGTAACTCTATAACAGACCTACTATATGCCATAACATATCTGCATACCTTCCTTAACTTCAACAATAAGAGACTATCATTTTCATCAAACTTTACTTTAGTCTTGTTGGCCCTCGACCAAGTTTTGAGGAAACCTTGGTCCGATTTGTACCAATTTTGGAATTCGACACATTGGTCGAGGAAGGAGCACCCAGGTGGAGCTGATATTGCGGATCTCACCGATTTTGTGGGCTATGTGGACCTAGTAAGGGGTCCTCTAGGAATTTTGTAATAGGGTTTATAGGATGTCGGCCCATGGGTTCTCCCATGTTTAGGCCTTATTGTAAGGGATTGTAAAAGTATAAATAAGTAAGAATGTATTGTAGAAGTAGAAGAGTTTTGGAGAGCTAAGTCCAAGTAGTTGATTATCTTTGTGCCAAGGAATGTATGTGTGTAAAGGCTTTGTGCTCGATAGAGGGTTGGCTCTGTGCATTTGACCTAGTTTTGGAAGGAGGATCTAGTGCTCAGTGCGTAGATCTCTTGTCTAGTGCAAAGCTTGAATATGTGGATTAGTGCACAAGAGTAACAGAATGTAAGAGATTGGTGAATAATAAAGAGGCAAATTGGTTGGTGGATGTAGCCCCACACTGGGGTGAACCACGTACATCTGGTGTCTTATGGTTTTCTTTGTGCAATGTTATCTCTGTTATATTTTTCTTAGTGCTTAGATGAGAATGTGTAATGAATATGTATGTTTTTCTTAATTGCTTTTCTTATATGCTAGATCTGATTCAAAGTGATAAGCGCTAAGTGGTTGAAGTGCTTAATCTTTATTTTTACTACGCTAGATATATTCTTGGGTACGTTCTACAATGTTAATAAGGTTAATGAACTAATATATGTCACTTCCTAAGAGATAACATAATACCCTACGAAGTGTTATTATCACATATATGTGTCCCAGATTGGTTACAGACACATGTGTCCTATAACCCCCCCTGCTTCTACCTTGTGTGAGACCTCGTCTGCTTCACAGGTGTTACCGAAAGGGCCGGTAGTCGGGGTTTTGTTGGTGTGTTGTTAAGTGTTGAATCCTAGGTCTACCCCTGTGCCAACAAATGGTTCCATTGCTAGAACCTGAAACTGTGATTGCTGGAAACTGAAGTAAATAAAAGAGAAGTTATGTGCGTAGATCTGTTTCTGAAGTGCACAGTAATCTACTTGACTTGCGAAGCTTTTTTCTAAGAAAGAAATCTGATCTGAAGAAAATAGGTAAGACCTTAAAAGAGGTAAATCTTTGTTCTTTGACAAGAGTAAGATAGGTGAAATTTTTTGTTTTGAAAGCATGAACTTAAGTATGTTTAATAGATTATGTCCTAGTCTGAAGGCTAGGGCACAGTTGAAAGAAAGAGCTGATTTGGGTAAATTTAATGAAAATGAAGAAAGATATGTTATTATTATGCATAGAAATAATTTTTGGACTAATAAGTGGATGCAAGAACCTAGACTTGTTTTTTGCAGATTGTAGGTCCAACACTATGATCCTAGTGCATAGTACAAAAGAGGTTGGGGAACATTTAAAAGAAAAAGAGGATTAACTTTGTGTTATAACTATAGAAGGCCGAGACATCTTGCTAAGGAATTCCCTGGTGCATGCCCTATTTGTATTTATTGTAATATTGTTGATCATGAGTTTGAGGATTGTCCAAGGATGATTGCTAAAGTCGAAAGGATGAACGTAAGACAAGAAAACTATGAAGAAAGTCAAGAGACTAAGGGAATGTTAGGAAGTCATAAAGAGAACAGGTCAGAGGAAGTTCAGACTACCTTGGTACAGTTGAAAGAAATGATGGATTTTCACAAAGATGTCAGTTTACCAGAGATCCTGAAAGTAAAACAATGCATAAGGGAAATAATATAAGACTTCGACATAGACTGTGTCTTGGATGAATAAAGACAAGTGAATATTATGACCGAAGACACTTGGGAAATTTTGGGAAATCCTACTGTGGTACCTTCATGGGGAAGGATAGGCTTGTTTAAGGGTAATATGATAACTTTATGTGGAAGAATTACTAATGTACCTATTATTGTTCATGGAACATCGACTAAAGAGGAATTTGAAGTCATTAAGTTTGTTGAGAAAAACGACCCTTTCCCACTTTTGCTAGGTAAGACTTGGATTGAGAAAGATCAAATAATAAGGAAAGTGGAGGAAGAAGCCACATAAAAGAAGAAGCAAGAACTAAGGGATTTCATATCTAGAAAAATAGATCGACTAATAGAAGAACGAGAGGATAAGTCTAAGAAACAGAACAAAGTAACAATGCAGGAGGGACAAAAATCAAGAGAATTAGCTGTCAAGGTGGAAAGAATGCAAGAAGGCTTGAAGAACCTATCTATGAAATAAATAAGTATATCCACCCAGGAAGTATTAAAAGAAGGGATATTAACTCCAGACCCTTTGAGGGAACCTCAACAGTGCAAAGCCACTACGCTAGGGGAAGATAACAATAAGAATGGAAAGAGGATTCCAGAAACAGTTAGAAAGACTCAAATCACAGGGAAGAAGGAAAGGAAGCTCAATAAAAAGAAATCTAAGTTGAAAAATCTACAAGAAGCTAAAAAGAACATATGGAATATTTCGTAGACTGGAACCTCGCAGGAAGTAGGTTCATAGGATTTGAACCTCGCTGGAACAACAGGTTCGTGTAGAATGGGACTTTGCCCTGGAAAATTTATATGACCATTGGAGGCGCCCTGGCTGTTAGAATGACGCTCCAGAATGGTTAGAAAACAAATTTATGGGCTGATGGACCACTTTTGGATGTTGAGATCCTTCCATAATGATCAGATTTACATTCATGGAAGCATTTCCTGGCTTTTTGAAGCTCCGTTATGATACCCCTCCTTTTTAACTCGTCAATCGCTACACTAGGAGCACTTTTTTCCACCCATGATTAACTAAGCCAAGAAGAGAATTGTCCATGTGTCAAGTTGTGTTATCTGAAGCTAGAACCTGCCTGTCTGTTTGTCTACCCTTCCTATCCATTTATCTACCCCACCTGTTTGTTTAAAATCTAGAATGTCGGGTGAACCTAGTGAATTAGAGAAGTCTGTTGAGGAAGTCATTAAGAAGCTAATGGCTGACAGATCAATATTTGAAGGTGTCTAGGTGTCATCGACTAGGGGATTGCAGGTTTCCCCTTCTACTGGACATTGTTCTGGCTGTGTTAACCCCGTGGCTGAGAAACGAATTAAGAATCGCGGCGATATGGCTAATGCGAATCTAATCTAGTCGATCCTACCCAAGTACATTCCACCTTTGGATGGAATCATTAACCGCGACAACATCCCCTGAGATTATGAGTACACTATGTTCACTCCGTACATTCCAAAAGGAATACGCGTAGTCGAGAGTTAGTTAGGATAGATCTCGCTATTGAAGAACAACGACTTCAACTCGGGAGACCAAAATAACTACGCCATGTTGGAGCCACATATTTATCTCATGAAGTCAACTGGGAAGAAGCATCACCTCATCTCACATCCATGGATTAAGGGGCTAGCACATTCCACCATGTTGAATGTGATGAAGATCCTGCATTTTGGCCACCACCAGGAGGTTAACGCTTGTGTTAAAATCCTCCTGTCGTGCTATCATGGCAGATACTTGTGGTTCAACAAAAGGATTACCGTGGATCTGGCGTTGATCCACTGGATCACATGATTAAGCATGAAGGGACCTGATCCTCAACAGTTTTATCTAGAGAAGGCCCCGGACCATTCCCTAGCATAGCGCATTAAGGAAGCTTACGAAGAAGTTGAAAAAGGAAAGAAGGCTACAAGGTAGCCTCTATAAAGGATGGCACAGTGCACCTTTCTTGCCAACTCATAGTTGGAAAGATCATAAGGAAGAACCACCCCACATAGGTCATCAAGTTCGTGGTGGACCTTGCAGGAAAATGTGTGGAGGGAATGCAGATGAATTGGGCGAACTACCTCGTCAATGAACTAGAGAAAGATTGTCGCAAAGCCCAGGATTTGGGATATGAATTCCATTACAGTTGGATGATCATTTTAATCGTAGTTGTCACTTGGAAAATGCCTAAAGGATCCACCTTCCTAGAGATTGAACCCTCAGAGTCGTTGGTCGCTAAGTTTTCCACCTTGTGGTACATCAATGACATGATGAAGTAGTGGCAGTCCAATGTTGTGTTTCATGCATATTGTCAACAATTAAAGGTTTCCATTGAATCATTTCCATGCATGACACCACACACCTTGCACCAGTACTGACCAATAGAAAAGTTTCATGCAGATCTTCATTTCATGTACATCACTGTGTGTAGAGGCGAAAACCAAGAAGAACTACAGTTGTACTAGAAGCTAACAGATGAAGATATGGAGAAGATTATGAAGGAGTGGCCGAAGGAATTTATTGTACCTTTCACTGATGTAGAACTCTCCGACACTGACAAAATAGGAAGCCCCATAGTCACTCAGGTTGAGCATGTCAGACAGTCTAGTGGGACAAAGAAGAAGAAAAAGCAGTAAGAAGTCCAGGATATAGAGATAAATGAGGAGGACAATGCTTCTGAAGATAATGCGTCTATCTCTCCAGGAGGAGGAGAAGACAAAGAAGATGGAAAAGGAGGAGGGGATGAAGGAGAAGAGAAAGGAGGAGGAGAAGCTACATCGCCTGAAGATCCCCCTATTGGAACAGTAACACCACAAAAGAGGAAGGTTTCTCCGAAGAAACCTTCAGCAAGGAAGAAGACGCGTGCTAATAAGCCCCATTTGGAGGCCACACTCACGGAGGATGATATCAGTCTGGTCCATGGAGATATGGAGGACGCTTACGAGGACATATTGTAGAGATATGGAGAGACGCAAGAGGAGCTATATGGAAGGATCGAAAAGGAATTGAAGGAAGTACAATAGGTTGTTTGTTTCGTCCGCACAATACCTACTGTGCCTTCCTCGTCACATATTACAGAATTGGGGGATGAACCAGACCAATTGAAAAGACTTTCAGATGTGACAGAAGCTCAACTTCAGAGGGTCCAGGAAGAGAAGGAGAAGGTTACAAAAGCCGTGAAACAAGATAAATATTAAGCGTTAGAATAATTATGAGTAGCATGGTACAATGTAGACATCTATGAAAGTGAGAGAGAAGAGTTTTAGGCGATGCTCCAAGAGGAAAAATCCCAGCTACAGAGAGAAAAGGAGCAGTTGCTCACAGAGCAGGCCAAGGTCAAAGTAGTGATTAAAGCATGTCACTCTGTGCCAGGCTTGGCATAAGAGGAGCAAAAGGTTGGTCAAGGCTCAAGTGGTGAAGCTTGTTGAGACACTCCAGTATCTTCAGGCTATAATAACAGAATTGGAGGCCCAAGAAATACCAAGCACCCCACATGAGGTGCATGACCAGAGGGAGGAGACCGCTAAGAACACACTAGTAAGGTTAAGATCCATCGCCTCAGAATGAAAACAACTGAGTGATATAATAGTAAAAACATATGAACACCTCACCAAGGATACAGAGCTAAGGAAGTTGGAAGCGTAGTTATAGGAGGCACAATAGAAGGCATTTTCCATGTAGGCGCAGATGAAGCTGCTCGCTGCGGTATAAAGAATGAAGAGATCCCAGGAGCAGCGCGTAGTAAGGCAACATATTAATGCCCACTAAAGTAAGGTAATGGAAGTCACGCAAAAGATACAACCTGTGCAGGGTGAAGCCTACAAGGTGTTCAAAGATATTGATGGACATGGCTCCCAATTGGATCAAGTAGTTGCATTAGTCGAACAATGCTTGGAAGGGCCTGTTACAGAGAAGACAATCCAAGAGCTCGCTGAGCAGGAGGCTCAGAAAAAGAAGCAAGTTGAGGCAGCTTGAGTTGATCTCAAGGACTTTGAAGCATCATTGTCTGGACTTGAGTGACTCGGGACGAGTCACAGGTGAGTGTTGGGGGCCTGTTGGCCCTCGACCAAGTTTTGAGGAAACCTTGGTCAAATTTGGACCACTTTTGGACTTCGACACATTGGTTGAGGAAGGAGTGCCCAGGTAGAACTAAGATCTTGGATCTCACCAATTTTGCAGGCTATGTGGACCCAGTAAGAGGTCCTCTAGGGATTTTGTAATAGGGTTTATGGGATGTTAGCCCATGGGTTATCCCATGTTTAGGACTTATTGTAAGGGATTGTAAAAGTATAAATAAGTAAGAATGTATGGTAGAAGTAGAATAATTTTGGAGAGCTAAGTGCAAGTAGTTGAGTAGCTTTGTACCAAGGAATGTATGTGTGTAAAGGATTTGTGCTCGATAGAGGATTAGCTCTGTGCATTTGAACTAGTTTTGGAAGGAGGATCTGGTTCTTAGTGCACATATCTCATGTCGGGTGCGAATCTTGACTCTGTGGCTTAGTCCAAAGGAGTAATTGAATGTAAGAGATTGATGAATAATAAAGGGGCTTAGCGGTTGGTGGATGTATCCCCACATTGGGGTGAAGCACGTACATTTGGTGTCTTATGGTTTTCTTTGTGCAATGTTATCTCTATTATATTTTTCTTAGTGCTTAGATGAGAATGTGTAATGAATATGTATGTTTTTCTTAATTGCTTTGCTTATATGCTAGATATGATTCAAAGTGCTAAGTGCTAAGTGGTTGAAGTGCTTAATCTTTGTTGTTACTATGCTAGACCTATTATTGGGTATGTTCTGTGATGTTAATAAGGTTAATGAACTAATGTGTGTCACTTCCTAAGAGCTAACATAATACCCTACGAAGTGTTATTATCACAGATCTGTGTCCCATCTTGGTTACAGACACCTGCATCATCTTACCCCCCCTGCTTCTACCTCAAGTGAGACCTCTCCTTCTTCGCAGGTGTTGCCGAAAGGGCTGGTAGTCAGGGTTTTGTTGGTGCGTTGTTAAGCATTGAACCGGGTCTGCCCCTGTGCCAACAAGTCTCACATCACTAATTTTGGATTAGAAAACAACCCTAACTTTCAACAATCATAAATATATACCTGTAATGAATAAAGGTATGAAAATGGTACAAAATGTTCTTGAGTCTCTTTTCTGTAATTCCTCCAGGTTTCACTGCTTGGAACCTCCACTTGAAGTGAATGAGAACTGTCCACTCAACTGCAGATCAATTACTGACCATTGATTTTTTTGGAACCACTAGACAAGCCAATATCATCCATATAAAGAAATATCAAATGTCAATCATCTGATCTACATTGATGAAATGCACTCTGGAAGGTTGAACGATTGAAAAGGCTCGAAGTCCCGAAGGCCAAAATAAATATGGACCAATGATCTAAGAGTTGATCACAGTCGTTGGATCAAGGATTCATATGAACCTACAACTAGGAGGAGGACATGTGCCACATCAGGAGATCCATGTCAGCAAGGAGACATGGCACAATCAGATGGTGAAAATTGTTTAGGTTCAGTTGGCACTTTAAGTTATATAAGTCATGAATCTAGGTGACACTTGGCAGCCACTCGGCTAGTGCCAAGTTAGTAGTGATGTCAACAAGTTACGTCACTCAGATAGTTTTTCCTTTGGGGGAAACCAACAACTACCCAAAGCGTTGAAGGCCGAAGTCAATACTAACCGTTGATATAAGATCCTCCAGATTCTCACATGATCGTTAGATCAAAACATAGTGGAAAGATGATGTAAGCACTACCATTTTGACCACTTCAGCACTGACCAACTCCGGTGGAAATTGGAACAAGAAATTACCTGGACCTCCGAGCCCTCAAAGTCCTAAAGTCCTGAAGTAAATAGTAGTCATCCATCTCAATCTTTGATTAAGTCATAGTCATTGGATTAAGTAGTGGAAGGATAGTGTAAGGATAAAGCTAGACCGTTTATTTGGTTATGGGAATCATGCTAACCATTGGATCAATCCTTTTGAGTAGTAACCACTTCAGGAAGGTCAAACTTTGTAAGATTGGATGATTCTAAGATATAATTCCCCTAAAGGCCAAAGTCAGAAGGACAAGGTTCCAGCACCCAATCACGGGTTATGAACACATTAAGCCATGTAGCACTGGGAACATTGCTTAAATTAATAATCCTGTGGTTTACACATATGGTCACATGTAAATGTTTTGAAGGAAGCGCCTCTGAAGAATTCGATTTCTGTAATATTTGGAGAGACATGGAATCAAGTTAAAAGAAATCGATCCATACCTATGATCGATTTATGAAAATCACTCTTGCTAAATTAAAATCCTTCACAATAATGTTTGAATAATAATGGAGATTATTCTTAATTTAAAATGAAGAGGTGTGATGGTCCAAACAAAGGGACACAATGCTTCATATCTCACACCAGTTGGAATATTATATAAATGAGAAATAATGGTGAGAACAAAGTGTCTTTGAATTCCATATTAGAAGATCAAAACTGAAGCAGAGTCCAAGAAGAAGAACTGATGATTCTTATGAAGTGAGGGTTGAAGGGAGGAGCAGAGAAGGATTCATATCCTTTACTAAGTAAGTGTAATTTAAGGGATTTGGTGCTTCATGGGGTTGGTGCCCTAAAGATAAGGGAGTTGGTGCTTCCTAGGGTTGGTGCCCTAAAAACAATAAGGGAGTTGGTGTTTCCTAGGGTTGGTGCCCTGAAGAAGGGGATTTGTGTCTCCTAGAGTTGGTGCTCTAAAAAGGATTGGTGTCCTTCACTATTATTCATAAAGCCTTGTAATTCCTATTAATTATATTTATATAATTGATTTTACAAAAAATTCCATTGTTAATATATTGTGGTAATTATCAAAATATAAAAGTAACCACTAACAGTTGAAAAAAAAGGGTAATACTGATTCACCCCCCCCTCTTAGTATTCCAACAATAGGTACTAAAGATCTTGAGGAAGAGTCAATTGATTTTGAACTTACACAAATGTGAGTTTGGAAAGACCTCTTTGATATATCTTGGGCACATGATTGGAGGAGGAGAGTTGAGGGTAGATCCGAAGAATATTTGATCCATCACCCAATGGCCTATTCCCACCAATGTGACAGAGGTCAGGAGTTTCATGGGAGAAACTCAGGGAGAAACTCAGTATTTGAGGAAATTCATTGTAAAATCCTCCACAATAGTAGCACCATTGCATGCCATAACTACCAAGGGGAAGATATTTCATTGGGGTAATACACAACAAAGAGCATTTGAAGACTTGAAGAAGAAAATCAACAATTCTCTAGTGTTATCCATCCCGAATTTGTAGTGACCTTTTGATCTAGAAAATGATGCTAGTGGATATGAATTAGGTGCAATACTCATGCACGAAGGAAGGCCTATGTGCTACCATTCATAATTGTTTCATGGAGGAGTGTTTGACTATCCCATGTATGATAAAGAGCTCTTTTCAATTATACAAGCAGTGAATAAGTGGAAGCATTGCCTCTTGGGAAAATAGACTATCATACAAATAGCATCATCCCCTTCAATATCTATAAATTTAGAGAAATATGCAGCAGGTGAGACATTACAAGTGGTTGAGTTTCTTGTAGCCAATTCATTTGTTTATTAAGTACAAGAAATAAGTCATCAATAGACTAGCATACATGCTCTCTCGACTGCCACTAAAGAAGATTGCAGGAATTGGAATGATAATGCAGCTTGATCCTTTCACTCATGAACTTCTGAGTGAAGATTATGAGGGAGATGAATATTTCAAAGGTTTCTACAAGAAAATAGAGGGGGTTGTTGTTTTCAAGGAGGGAAATGAATACCACCTTCAAGATGGGTTTTTGTACAAGTTGGAAAAACTATGGATACCCCGAGACAAAAGAGTCTAGTTGATGAGAGAAGCACACACTTCTAGAGTTGCAAGACATTTTGGCATGACAAAGAAAATGGTGAATCTACATCGGTATGTTTATTGGCCAAAGATGCAGGAGCATGTGGAAATGTTTGTTAGAGGTTGCATTATGTGCAACACTAGCAATCCAAGCAACCAAAAACTTATCTTGTACATGCCATTTCCAGTGCCAAGTAGAACTTGAGAGAGAATCTCCATGGATTTTTTTGGAGGTTTTCCTATGAATCATAGAGGCCATGACTACTTGTTTTTTGTGGTGGACCATTTTGAAAAAATGTGTGTGCTCCTTCTCTGTAAGAAGAAAATCTATGGATGAGAGGAAAATGAACTATTTTTCAGCCATGTGTGGGAACAATTTGGATTTCCAACCTCCATCAATTATGATTGCGATAATAGGTTCTTGGAAAGATTTTGGAAAACTCTTTGGGAGAGAATGGAGACCAAGTTGAAGTAATCAATTTCCTTTCATCCTCATACCAATGGACAAACCGAGGTAGTAAACAAGATGTTGGTGCAATTATTGACTGGTTACAAAAACAAACATCAAAATATTTAGGACGAACAAATAGTCTACATTCAACACTCTTACAACACAACACTTCATTCTTCTACCAATAAGTCTCCTTTCAAGACTTGTTTTGTTTATTTTCCTCCGTCACCATTTGACATAGTGTATGGAAAACATAAGGAAGAAGCATGGCTACAAGGAGAAGAATATAAGGCAATCACATTCGTGGATATGATCAGGAAGATATATCTAAGGGTTCAGGAGAAACTTAAGAAGAGCCAATAGTTGTACAAATCCATACATGATAAACATAGGGAGGATCATAAGCTCCATGTTGGAGACAAAGTGTGGCTCTATCTATGTAAGGAATGACTGTAAGGAACATCAAATAAACTAAATCCCCTTATATATGGACTATTTGAGATCATTGAAAAAGTGAATGAGAACGCCTTTAGGTTGCAACTTCCACGTTATATGAAAATAAGCTCAATGGTGAACATGGAAAATTTGAAGTTGTTTGAACCCTCCATGTTGGATAAGGAGGAAGAACATCAGGTTCTCCTAACTGTTGAAGAGCTTGTACCTTATATATTTGAGGAGTTGAAGGAAGTCATTGTTCTGCATCACAAGGAGCAGACGATTCACAGAGGACAACAAGAGATGTGGCATATTGGCCTCAAGGGATAGACTGTATGGAAATAAAAGTGGTATGAGAGGAAACAAATCGCAAGAAAGTTCCCTCATCTATCGTTGACATATTTTGGGGACCCAAATCCTCCAAATGGGGAGGTGTGATATGAATCAGATATGTAACAAAAAATGGCTATCAGTATAGGACTCTAAGATGATCAACACGTGAATTGTTAAGGCTATGGATGATGAAGGAAATCAACTTGTTGGCATGAAGGCCCCCATGCCATCATGATTAATGTCCATTTTTTATGAAATATATGTAAATTAGAGCAGTATATTGTTGTATGTAAAGGAATAATGAGACTCTCATAATACCTTTCCCTTATGGGATAAAAGACAAATGAATAAAGAAATGACAGAGAAACGAATTGGAGAGAAGTTGAAGCATTAGGGATGTCTGACCTTTTAACTATCCTCCCAGCCGACTTATAATTTTATATGATGTATCCCAACAATGAGAAAGGGGTTTTTTGGCTATGAATGATGTAGAGAGGCTGCCCAAATATCATTGAGGAGCATAAAAATGTACCAAAGAGTGTGTAACTTGCCCATTGCTGAATAAATAAGAACTTGGTCGAAGCCAAAAGAATGTTGATTTTTCCATTTGGGTTTCCAAGGGAAATTATGAGTTTATGTGTGATGATTATCGTGGTTTATATTTGTTTATGAATGGTAAATAATGTGGATTTTAATTTAATGGTCGATCATGTATGTTTTAGCGACGATAAATGTGTGTCATTTGTGTTGGGTTCATTTTATGTTAATATGGTTCTCATGGGTCAGTGAACCAAAAAAATGAATCTTTAATCTTACCCACATAGATATTTTGAAATGAAAATCGATGACCCTCTGTTATGAGTCGTTGTTATTTGTTTTAGAAGTTTGTAATTCTGTTTTGAGTCATTGAGAACTTTTTGGACTTGTTGGGGTGATTTCCTTTTTCCCATAAATAATATATAGTATATATATTGAAAGCCACCAATGGACCATATACACATTTACAATTCATCCAATTGTCAAATTTTCCCCATATATTTTCCTTTGTCGGTGAACATTAAAATCGACTTGCATACATTTCTCTTTGTCGTTGAATTCCAAAGTCAACTTCTAAAACGTTTGCTCTGCCCATGAATGTTACACTCAGCCTCCAAACATTTTTAATCGTCGTGGTTAACAAAACCACCCCAAAACATTTTTCTACACAATTGATTGTTGAATTTGCCCCAAATGTTTTTTTTTCACATCACGGGTTATCAAATTCTCCCTTAGATTTCTTTCTTAGCTAATAGGAACCAAAATCCACTTGTAGAGGGTTTTCTCATCTTGATTGGACATCAAATATTCCTTTTAATTGTTTGTATTAATTATGGGTCGAACCATTCCGACTGGGCTCCCCATTTCATCGACTTCCCCCCTCTTATTCGATCAACAAACAATTTTGGTTGACTAAAATCCACCCCATTTCGAATGGAGTCTTTTTCTGGCCAGTTTGAACTCTTGGTTGACCCAAATTTAGTCTAAATTTGACTTGGGTAATTTGAACCTTGCCTAATTTGACTTGGTTTACCTGACTCTTGGTCGACTCGACTTTCGTCGATTTGGTTTTCCTCCAACCCAACTTGCATCTCTCTGATTCATTTTTGTTTTGAATCGACTTATGGGTATCCAAGTCCGTATTTGTTTGGATTTACTTGACTGTGGATTAGTTGGTCGAGTGTTTTTCATCATCAAAAAATCTAAGTTCATATTGGTTATAGATATTTATGTGTTGGTGAGATAGTTAGGCTATAAGCCTCTCATTTACAGATCACCAACTAAACCCAATTTATAATTCTTCACCATAAATATACATACAAGATATGATAATTCCATGACTAATATACCTTATTCTTATTTCTTTGTCCTTATTATCCTTGGGTTGGAACTTATTAATATTGAATTGGTATTGCATTATTTTTCTCCTTTAATATCCTTTATTAAAACAAAGGTGGATGATCTTGAAATTTAATTTCTTTATAACTCACCTTTATTTCTTTATCACCATCACTTTATATAATATTTTTTGTATTCACAATAATATATGTGTCAATAATATAGTAATTCACCTTTCTTTTAATGTTTCGTAACACTTGAAAAATGAATATTAATGGAGGGATGTTTTTATGTGATGTTTATAACTTTTGTTTTTAATACTTGTTGTTCTTCCTTGGGATTTTTCATAGTGTTTCCTTCCACAAGTATAATCACGTGTTGAGCTAGCAATAATGCCCCCACACTATTTTTTACTTCAGTACTTGTTGATAGTTGAAATAGTATGGGACCCCTCCCTGTGGTTTGCTTAAACTTCTTTTCATATACGTTGTTTTCCTTTACTTTAGATTTTGAGTTCCTTTGGAGTTTGAGTTCCTTTCACATGATTTTGTACATCCCTCAAATACATTTAAAAAATTCCATCTCTTGAAACTTGTATGAAATTTTTATTGCATCCTCCAAATTTTTTCCTCACAACGACATTTCACACTAAAATTATTTTCTTGCGACATAGAGTGTTTCAGAGGGAATTTAATATCCAAACTTTTTCCCTTAGTCGTGACATTTCACATCTTCAGAAAATTTTATCTTCACATTAATTAAACTTTCCAAGAAACATTTTTTTCTTCGCATTTGATCACACCTTCAAAATTTTCATTGTTGCGATATACCACACGGAAAATATTTATGTGCGACATATAGCAATATTTCCAAAATATTCCTCATGCGACACATTCAAATGGACCAAGACTTATCATGGACTTTAAAAATTCTTCCTCATGAAATACATCACATAGATGAATTTTTTCTCTCAACTCAATGTCGCATGGTCACAATCTTTTACCGAGTGAGATATATTCCACAAAAATATTTTTTGTGTGACACATTGCATTTCGCCCAAAATTATGCTTTCACAAAATGCACTTTATCACATTACAAACAAAATATCTTTCTTTTTTATTGTTTTCTATCATGTATGTTACCTACAAGACTAGCCTATGGTCTAAGAAACTACAACCCAAGGGCATCTATCTTGTCAAAATCACCCAGGGAACACACTTAGCCTGGGCCACATCAACCCTTAACATGGTTGTATTTTTTTGAGTGTCCCATATCGACTATCACAAGTTTTGAACCTTAGCCGCCTTACATAACAAAACCCTCAAAATACAATCCTGATATTGGGATTTGAAAACAAAATACATTTCTACCGAGATGATGATTTGACTGTTGATGTGACCTTTTTGAAAAAAATTACAAGGGGTTATTTAATGAAAAAAGGATCATCTCTCAAATTATAAAATCCCCCAAAACCCTGTTCACTTCACCATTTTAATTTGAACACTCGTCATCACACAAATCCCACTCACAATGTCCTCGACTGCACAATCCACATCATCAATAACCTACCATCACCCAACAAGTAATGCCTTGACCATGGTTAGGGTCATTAACCCTAGAAATTATTTTCTTAAATCATTCAAACACGATCCAACCTAACCCTATTTCCCCCTTCCATTCTCTACAAATGGATTGGAAAGGTGGCCCAATCATATAATAATTATCCTAATCGATTAAAGGGTGCAAATAAATAATTTATCGGGATATCATGCAATTTCTCTTCCTTACATTCTCTAAAGATTCAAATATCATCGCCTATATCTCCATTTTGTTTTTTATTTTCCCTTACATTTGGTTTTGGAAATCCTATCAATTCATTTTGAGTGTTTCCTAATATTCATGTCAAACCACATTTTAGGATATGTGTACACCTTTTTTGGGTCAGTTAGTTATGGGTTTTTTAGACTTAGTCACCTGATTCATTAACCTCAAAAGTAAAGGAGCCACGATACATATTTTCTTCTAACCTTTATGATCTATGTTTTGTTTTTACTTTGAGGTAAGTAGAAGCTCATCCTTATAGTTTCTCCCTTCTAGTTCTGCTTACTTTCATGCATGATGAAAACCCATCGACATTTCACACACTAATGCGAAGGTCCGTAAGGAAATAAAATAAAAATTACATTGTGAGAGCAATTGGAATTATACTGCATGGCCAAAAAACAAGGACTAGGGGGGAATGTTTAATTTATTACTTTAATTTTTCCTTGGAATTCAAAGGAAACCTCTTCACATCTGATTTTTTTCAAGAAAAAATAGTTGTAGAGAAATACTATTGCACATCAATTATCAGCTAAATTTTTTAGGGAAACTTCCTAACCATCTATTAGGGTTCCATCACAACAATCGAACCTAGAAATGCCCATTACTAATAGATAATATCTCCTTCCCAGATAATATTTCTCTATATAGGAACTTGTGTTCTTTGAGAAAACTGACCATGCTAATACCATATGTTGTTGATATGGGTGAGTTGTAGGATACAAATATGGAAACCCACATGAGAAGAAGCAACAAAATAAATGATCATTGAGGTTGGCTCAAATAGAGAAGAGGAGGAAGCAAGAGATAGTACCCTAGGTCTCATTTACAATGGCACCATTTGCAATGTGGATGCTAGTGTGGCATATCAATAGGGAGAAATTTACCAAATGTTTCAATAGGAATCCTATCCTAATTTACCAGATGAAGACCAAGACCTGGGATTCTACCAAATGATAAAATGGTTATGATTGTAAAATATAGTTGCATGATAGATTATATTACCATGCACAGAATACATCTCATGGATCATACATCAAATAGATGTTGACAATAGGTTAATCAAAGATACTCAAAGAAAATATATATCATCATTCTAGGATTCATTCCAACACACATCCTATAATCTTCCCACTACAGATATTAAACTTATAGTTGGATTCTACAATGTCCTCTAGACTTTAGAGAAGTGATGAAAAATATGTGGGTCCCGAGGATAAAACTCAATACAATAAAATTCTAGGATTATCCCACCAAAATGTTGAAGACCCATTATAGATTTGTTGTATTATTTATGTGCATAATTTATGGGGAAGCATATGATTCAAGCTTCAAACAATCATGGGTCCCTTTATTACATAAAATCATAATAACTGGTCACATATTCAACTGGGTTTCTATCCTCTTTTCCACCCTATATGAGACCATATTGGCAACAAAACACACAGTTCCAGGGATACATCCCTGGTTTCACATGTCATCCTACTTATTGGATATCGTTTGCATAGTACATGCCTCTCCAGGTATGGACTAGAAATGGTAGTTGACAAATTCCCTTATTCATATCTACTACCAAGACTTATCGAATCATAGATATCAGGCTCATTATCACAAGATATTTTAACACTTTTTAATTCCCTTTTTCCAATTATTGTTCTATGCCCCAATACCATGTATGTCAAAAAAGGAAATGCAATCTATTGAGAAAAATGGAGATTGGTATGTACCATAGCATGGGACATACATTAGGGTCTACAAATCAACCAAACCTTCCCACTTATTCCCAAAGTTTGTCCCTAACGACTTGGTCCTGTAAGAAGTAGCATACCATACTCTCATGTAGGGAGTTAGAGTAGTCCTAACCAGGGACAAGAAATTTCCATGGCCACCAATTCCTTTCTGCATGGGATCCTACATTTTCTAGGATGGGAAGGAGGCACAAGTTGTAGAAAACATTCTAAAAACATTCCATTTTGGGGAGGAAACATTCCAAGGACATGATCCCTTGAAATTTTTTAGCAAACATTGTCAGATATAAAAGTATAAATGGATCTATGAAATTGAGGTATGGAGGGATGAAGAAATATATAGAAGGGCGAATAATTATGATGAAATAATTTATAGGATTAGAGGTAGCTCAAGGCCAAAGAAACAATCAACTGAGAAAGAGAAAATTGAGAAAGAAAAAGTAGCCAAAGCAACAATGGAGAAAGGAAGTCTAAGAAATAGGGCCTCAACTAGAAGCAATAGTATAAGTAGAGAGGAAAATAAAAGAACAAGAAGAACATGAAAAAATGAGACTGTAAAAAGAATATGATGATAAACTAAAATGAGATGAAGAAGAAAGGAAAAGGAAGGAAGAAAAATGCAAGACATCCCATGAAGAGGCTTAATATACAGACCCTATGGACACTGGTCCATTTGATTACACCTCTATTACTACATTAACTAGAGGCCATGTTTCTCTTAGAGAGATGGGATTAGGAATGTTTACCCCTTCCAAGGTTGACATAGTAGTTATTCTTAGCTCATTAGTCTTCAATAAGGCCACAAATAAAATTGTCAAACAATATCTAAATAAACTTCCCATCATAGGTTCCCCAATGCTCAAAGTGTCCACAGAGATACTAGTAGTTGAAAACATTGGGGAAAATCCAATATCTCTAGCCTCGACGGGAGTGGCATTCACTCAACCCTTTGAGTAAAATATCAAAGATATTGTCAAAGAGATGGAAGAATATAAATCCCAGGTAGAAGTCCTATAAAAAGAGATGAGATACTATAAAGGAGATAGATTTGATATATTTGAATTCAAAGCAACAACCACATAAGAATAAGAAGAACTAAGGGCCACTATAATACAATTATACACCAACCTAAAGGAATTCCAGGATTTATCTACGTGACTGTTAGCAAGGGAAGAAAAATTCAAGATAAAAAATGTAGAGCTATAGGGAATCCATGTAGGTATGTACAATTTGAAAAAATGGCCAAAATAAAATCTAGATGCACCTCAAGAACTCCCCAAGATGACTAAAAATTAAAACAAGTTGAATTATGAAGCACTCACCAATTGCGTGAAAAAGGGGGAAGAACTTGAGAAAGTTATATTAAATTGAATAGGCCTTTGCAAATTCCTCCATGTTTTTGTGAAGAAATTGACTAAAAGATGAAATTTGCTTGAAATTGAATATTTCGGTCAACCAAGGCCAACAAAAGAATTCATTGTAGAACAAGAAGAAAATCTGCATTCGAGAATACTATCTATGGGAATGGATCGGTGAATGACCAAAACTATGTTAAAGGAACACATTGCAATACCCTTTAAAGATTGTAATTTAATTAGTTCCTTTTGGTCACAATAAAGAATGACATGGACACTCTATCCTGGGAAGTAACCATATATGAAGTCACATTATAAGACCTACTCTTTAGAAGTGTAATAAGAGTTATCTCTTATCATGAAGTGTGGAACACATATTTCAAATACAAGTCTAAGGGATGTGTGTAATATATCTCTTTAAGTTATAATGTACAATGCATAAAGAATGAAAAGATAAATTAGGGAAGCCCGAGAGATGTAAATGCTAATGAGAAATCAAGAAATCCCAAGAAGTCCCAAGAAGCAATTGCAACGCATTGGTTATATATGCACAAGGGAACCATTTTGAAAGGGATCTTTCTTTTTGTAACTTTAAGAAATGCTTCCAAAAAACTTAATGAGAAGAATACCTTGGTGCCATTTTGTAAGAGAAGTGATTCAGTGTTATGTGATATGATTTTTGTGAACTTCTTCTAGGTTTTGTAATGCCATCTTTATTGTTGTAAGGTTATACTATTCATTTGATAGATTATTCTTCTATGAGTATTGTAGCTTTGCATTTAGTCACTTTTATGATATTGTTATTTTAAGATGATAAGTAGATGATTGATGAAATTCTTGTTGATTTAGATGAATCTCTTCACTCGTGTTGTTCATTATTTATATCCTTTCTACTTTTCTTTAATAGCTAACTATTGTGGATGTGCAAGCAAGAATTCTATAATTTATATTATATTTATTCATTTAGTTTTCTCCTAGCTATGATGTTTTAGATAGTTTTGATTTTAGTATTTAGATTAGTTCATGTTGCACACTACATCTTGCATTTCAACCACCCCATACCCACCCATTTCTAGTAATGGTAGTTGTGACAAAATCTAGATGAGTCTCTCATACCAAATGGTGTGAGGTCTAATTGGGAATTCATATCGAGGATTACCCATGTCTATTGAAAGGAATTTATCCTATGGCAACATATTTTGGCACTAGAAGGAGGTCTCACTGAGTTGTATGGATCATAGAAATACCTAGTCTTCACATGGACAAACCTATGACCATACAACCCATGAGCCATAACCTCATATTTATCCTAACACAAGTTACAATCCTAAGATAAAAGTCCCTTAACAAAGACACTCCTCCTACCCTCGAGAACCTTGTGTCTGAGAATCCTAATTCACCTACTAAGTCGTTATTCATTTTTACCATAACTAAAGTAAATGTTGTACGGTGTATCACCGAAGCCTTAGTGAAACAAACTAGAGATCCACTTGTAGCACCTTTGCTACCTATGTGACATCCCTCCTGAGAACATGAAACTCCCACAATGGTTCTTATTGATTATGTTGAATATTTAGTGGAACTTGCTCTACGGGATATTCCTTAGCCTTTAAAACAAATGCTTCTAACACTTCTTGATTCACCTCACTCTTCATCGTCAAACTCCAAAATAAATGAAAATAATGGTGTAATCTTTGGCCCGATGGATAGAAATCAATCTTGTCTTCCTACATGGATGTCACAAGGAGATTTGAATTTGATAGGACCTCTACATGACTTACCAATGTGTCATGAAACACTTCTACCTTGGTTTTACCTTGATAAGTCATGAATCCCTAAAGACCATATAAAAAAAAATCCTTTTTTAAGGCTTATGAATGTTGATCATGGGGATGTAGTATGTAGACTATTCCCTTACACATTTGAAAATAAAGAATCTACTTAATATTGGAGTCTACTAGTTGGTTCCATTAGGAGTTGGGATGATTTTGAAATAGATTTCATCAATAAGTTTGAGGAAGAGAAAACTCATGCCACCCTCCTAACGAAATTGATTTCTATTAAGATGGAAAATAAAGAAAAAATTAAATGTTTCAACCAATGTTTTACAACCATCCTCAATAAATTATTTTTTGATGCTCAACCTGTTGAAGCACTAGTTGAGGAATACTACACCTCTACATTACATGCCTCCATTTATATGTTTGTTAAGAGAGTTTTCAAAACTACACTTGCATAAAATTTTGAAGAGGTGAAAAATAAGAAAATAAATGCTCTCTCTAGGTGGAAACCTAGGGGGGGAGATACCAAAGCTGGTAGGAATAAATCGTTGACATTGACGAAACCTACAGAGAAGGAACCTACAAACTTAGAGGGTGTCCTTAAAATGGTTAAGAAACTGTCCAATTAGGTTGCAGATCTGAAAAAGAACTCTGGATAAGGGTCTTCACATCACAAACCACTTATATCCTTCTAGGAGAAAAATAATATCCAACCTAACCTCCAAAATCTTATAATATGAACTTGAACTTGGATGAATTTGGGATGGATCATTTATTCTCTAATCATCATAGCAATCATTCAGAAAACAGATGTCCTCAATTGATCAATTATTTGAATCTAGTCATCAATCAATTACTTGACCAACAATATGTGTCTGAAAATACAACCCAAGAGGTTTATATTGAAGAGAACATAGAAGGAGACACAAGTGAAGAGTCTTTCATTTTTCTCTAGGATTGGGTGACAAATTGTGATAGTGGAATAGTAGGGGAAATATCTTTAGGAGATACATAGGCCACCTAGACTACTCCCAAAATATATTCATCTAAGAAGCAAAGGAATTGTTTCTAACACTAATCTCCCTACCAAAACCATACCCCCTACTAAAACACATAATAATACTTCTCCCTCTCAATCCAGGTAAACAACTAACACCTCTTAAGTAAGAAAAACATGAGGACATACTTCAACCATGTAGCCAATGGAGTATAGTGTCATAGAAGATATGGAAAATACTAAAGAAAATGTTTCCATGTATGACATTTGTAATTTTCCACAACAAAGATATTTAATTATGAACACATTCAAATATATTTCCATTCAACAATGAAAAACCAATTCTATTGTTTATAGTAAGCCTAAAACCACTAAGAACAAGTAGTAAGATAAAGTTGCAATGAAAGCCACCATTAATGTAGCTAGTATAAGAAATCATTCCAGGTCATAGACTCCTCCTTTTCTCCTAACTTTAAGATTTATAATTATAATGTGCATAATGTTTTGGTAGATTCATGTGCATATTCTAATGTAATGCCTTATTATGTCTTCCAAAAGATTAACAATGTACCTACTAAATGCACAACTAGAATTATTCATCTAGATCGATCTAATGTAGAGGTTATATGAGAGATGAAATATGTCGTGATCAGATTAGCATCGGATCCTAGAGTTTTTCAAGTAATTTACATTGTGGTTGTAGACATTCCAAAATCATATGGTTTACTGTTGAGCAGAGACTAGTCTCAAAAGATGCAAGGTTACTTTGCAACTGATTGGTCTCATATATGGTTTCCTTACAAGGGGAGGAAAAATCAAATAAAAGTGGAAAGTGAAACCCATATGAAGAATATTGTTACAGAGATGGAAGGTTGGAATGGACCTAATATATTTTCTCATTTCGTGTTGGGTGATTGTTTTTAGAAACTAATTATGGGTGTTATGTAGATCACCAATCACCCCTACAACTAGATAGACATACTTAACTCCTTCACTACACTAGGACTGATGAAAATGGTAATTGTACTATAGTAGATATAGCTAGCAATAGTTCAACTAACATATATTTAGATACTAACATCTAGAATCTATACTTTGATGGATCTAGGCCACAAGATTGAGATGGCACGGGATGTATTTTGATAGATCCACTAAAGTAGAAAACTCATATATCACATTGTTTAGAATTCAAATGCACTAATAACATAGTGGAATATGAAGCCTTGGTCCAAGGATTGAAGAAATCCATAGACCTCAAGGTAAAGTGTTTAATTTTTTTTTAGTGATTCAGAAATCATTGTTAGATAGGTAAATGGTTCTATACACTATATATCCCAACATATCAAAGGTTTCCAGCAAGAGGTATGGAAGTTGATTAATAATTTTGACACATTTAATATTACTTTCATTCCTCACACACATAATGTTGTTGAAGACACTCTAGATAATGTAACATCAACATTTACTCCATTGAATAATGTATTTACTATTGAATTACTTTCTATGGCATATGTACCTAACAACATTATGAACTGGAGAGTGTTCAATGATGACTCATGGATTACAGACTTTCTCACCAATGTTGGCACTCTTAAAGATGTAATTAATTATGAAGACATGAGAAAGCCATCCAAAAGTGAATAAATGAAACAAATATATTTAGAGGAAATCTATTTCCAAAAGGTGTGTTGACTTTAGAGAAATTGTTTGATTTACAGTCAAAATTCAAATCATTTTTCAATGTGAAAATAAACAACTCTACTATGATACACATGTCGATTAATCTAGGAACTCGCAAGAGTCCCACACATTGTGACATAACTATTAAGGATCATAACAATTCAACACAAATCACCCAAATTGAATAATGAAATGCTACATAACCATTGAGAATGTCAAAATCAAATCCCTTAAAAAACACTACAATTCAACACAAGTCTACCAAAATTAAGGTCATACTGTGACATGATGCATAGAATCAGAAAAAAACACACCTTCATCCAGTTATTCACAAAGTATAGAGATTTTTTTTCTGGACATACGAATACATCAACTCGTATGACATGAAGATCATTCAACATTTCATACCTATCAAGGAAGGTGTGAATCCATTTCAACAAAATATACATAAGGTAACTACTACACAAGATATACCCATACAAAAAGAATTGAAAAAGAACCTGGATGCTAGGATTACATTCAAAGTATGCCATTCAATGTGGGTTTCCAATTTGGTGTTTGTAAGGAAACAATCAAAGGAAACTAGACCCTGTGTAGATTTCTTGAACTTAAATCAGTAATTTGACAAGGATAACTACCTTGTTCTTCCAATGGGATAGATACTTCATCTCATTTAAGGATAAAAAATGTGTTATTTATCAAATGGGTTTTTAGGATCCAATTATGTTCTTGTAGTTGAATATGATCAATTAAAGACCACATTTTTCATGAAATGGGGAACCTTTGCTTACCCCTAAATGCCTTTTGGACTAATAAATGTGGGGAAAACTTTCAACATGCTATGGATATAGAATTTAAATGTCTAATTGGTTGAATCATTGTGGTTTTTCTTAATGATGTAATATTCTATTCAAAGAAGATGTTAGATCATCCTCAACACCTTAAATAGATCTTCAAAATATGTAGAAAGTATGGTATATCTTTGAACCCAAAGAAGATCATCTTCACTATTTTAGAAAGTAATATACTTAGGCATGTCATTTCAAAATGTGGGTTTTATATAGATCCTAAAAGAACAAAATCCATCATATATATTTCTAGGCCCAATAATAACAAGTCTATGCAATCTTTCTTTGAAAAGATAAACTTTTTGAGAAGGTTCATGGTTTATTTTGTAAAAATATCCAATCCCCTTCAACAAATGTTAAAGAAAGATTCTCAATTCAAATGGACATCTATGTAGAATGAATCATTTGACAAATTAAAGGCTTACATTACAATATCCCTTGCACTCCAAAGCCAAGATTTTATAAAGGACTTCTCATTATACACATTTTATTTCGACCATTCCCTTGCACCAATGCTCACCCAAAAATATGAGAAAGGGAATGAATGCCCAATTTTTTTTATGAGCACTGGTCTATAGGGGGTTGAGTTGAACTACCCAACAATTGATAAATAATATTTTTTGTCTATAAGGAAATAAAACAATTCAGGCCCTATATACTCAAGAACCACACCATGGTGATCGTGCCTCGCCCAACAATTAGGTAACTATTTGTTCAAAAGGAACTTGGATAGAACATAAGGAATTGGATGAATTCCATCTAGGAATATGATCTCAAGTTCAAACCTACCACCATTTTCATAGGGAAGGGTCTTTGTAAGTTAGCAGTTGAAGCAATGGACTCGATTTATTTGCACGAAGAAGGATGAGAGAACAAGTTGTCAATTTAAACATAGGAAGTTCTTTATGTGACTACACAAAATGATTCTTGGTATAATGATCTTAAACAATGCTCACATCACTAGACTTATCCTTCTAACTTAAGCTCCAAACATAATATATCCTTGAGGTTCAAATCTTCTCAATGCTACCTCATCAATGACATTTTATTCAAAAATAATTATGATGGTGTATTCATCCAATTCCTTCGAAAACAAGATGTTGATAAAGTTCTCTCATACTTACGTGATGGACCAATAGGAGGAAATTGTTTTTGGTGAAACCACCACACATAAAATCCCACGAGTTGGTTATTATTAGCCTATAGTTTTCAAGGATGCACATGCTTATGATCGAAGATGTAAAACTTGCCAAAAGTGTGTTAGTCGTGATAAGAAACATGCATCCCCTTTGCAACCTATCATTATTGAAGAGTCATTTGAGCAATGGTGACCAGACATAATTGGAGACATTAATCCTCATTCTTTGAGACAACACCAATATATATTGAAAATTAATAATTATTTCACATTATGGACTGAGGTTGTACCATTGACAAAGGTAAATGAAGAGGTGACAATCAATTTTCTAGAGAAGCATTTGATTACTAGTCTTGGAGTGCCAACTACTCTCTTTTTTATAATGCTACATATTTTTCTTTATTAAATTTGATTGAGTTTGTTTTATAAAAATGGATCATCTTGATATATGCAACTAACTATTACCCCCATGTAAATGGTGTAGCTGATTCCACCAATAAAACTTGATTTGTATTCTAAAATGAACCATAGTTGACCATCAGAGGAACTGACACAATGCTTTACCAAATGCCCTCTTGGTAGATAAAGTGACTCTTAACACCTCTCTAGGGACATCCCCTTACATCCTTGTGTACAATAAATAAGTTATTCTCCCCCCAAATATCTTCTTCCCCTCTCCTCAATTATCCCAAAACTTACAAGGGAATAATTTCCTAGTTATCCAAAAAAATTGATACTCTACTTCAACTAGAAGAAGAGATAGAGAAAGAAAAGAAGAAATTTGTTTTGCATCAATAAACTATCAAAAGATGGTTCAATAATGTAATACCCATAGGTTGATTCCCAAGTGTAAATATCAATGTAACTATACTTTAGTTATAATCCGGCGAGTCGAAGTAACAAGTTGTTGATTTGGTTTTGCACGCATTAAGTTAGTGCATGAGGATCTCACATCAAAGGAGTGTGCACAATTGTAAAAGGATACAATACGTAGCCGAATTTTTGGTGCGCACCTGTGTAAGTACACAATAATGTCACATTGAAAGTAAAACATCTTAATGAATGTGATATGTGCAAGTGTTAAGAGAAGGGATGGCGAACTGAAGGAATAGGCGTGCAACCCTAGAATCAACGCACATTGGTTTACTGCATAGGATTTTGAAGGGAAGATAAGCCTTTTTTATATAATTCATGATGTAACGTGCACCTGTGAAAGGGCATGAGGTTGGCACACTAACGAAAGAGTGTGCACAACCCAAAAGTTCCACATGCATAGGTTTTAAGTGCACAAACTGTTTATTTTGAGGCTAGTGATCATGTATGCAAAAGATCAATACTTTTGTACTGATATGTAAATGTAATCATATGCAAATTAATGAAAATACATCCATGCGGAAGACCAACCATGTAAAAGAGTTCAGGGAGATTAAACCTGTTAAGCCCTAAATAGTATCACATTACCCCTTAATTGGGGCATATTAGATTAGTAATGTTATTTTATTTATGTTGAATTGGGTCCATTATTTGTAACTGTACCCCCTAGTCTCCTATATATACCAACGAGACCTTTTCATTTGGAATCATCTTGTATTTGGAAATTTATGTGGTGTATAAGGAGGTTTCCCCCTCAAAGAGGATTATTATATGAAATTCTCTCTTTTTCAAGGCGTTGAGTACTTATTCTGAGGGTTTTTTATTCTATTTTGATATTTGGTTCTTAACATTTGGTATTGGAGCTCAAGGTCTTGGGGTTTTGCTACTGCATCTGAGACACCTTAGAATTTTCACTATAACATTTTTTCTACGATGTTTTAGAAGGAACCCCTTGAACTCTATTTAGTAGACGAATAAAGGTACGCGGGGATCAAATTTCCACTCCTGAGGTCTTATAATTTTAGAGATATATCATGTGTAAAATAGGGTTATGGAATCATCATGAATTTAGTCATCATGGTTTTTTTTCTATAAAATTGTTACTGTAATGTTTCATACCCTAAAACCAAGAGGATATTCATATAAATTATCAATGTAGTTGTGATAAACATTTCATCTTTAGGGTTATCCTAATTTTATAGATACACCCTTTGTAAGATAGGGTATCTAACTAGTCATATTAACTAGTATGAAACAAGTCTTTTGGGTAAAACAATGATATATTCTTCAGTGAGTATCCAAATTAAATGAGACTAGTTGCATTGGACAGTGGAGAGTCTGTAGTATTTTTGGTACAAGTTTCAGAATCAAATATAATATATTGTGCTCTTGGCATGCTTTACAAGTACACTCTCATGGAAGGGACAAAAAATAAGCAAGATGTGGGGAAGTTACCATAACTTCCACCTTGCACATCCAATTTTGATCAAACATGTGGAATTGCAGAGAAGACATATCAGAGAACCACAAAAAGAAATGTTTAGACCCAGAAGGGAGGAAATTTTGGATATACAGTAGAATAAATATCATCTAGCAGAACCACCTCGAAATCAAGGTTTAAAAGTGATACTTATCCAACATGCCACCAAAAAAGGAAACTTCTACACAAAATAAGACTCGAGATAGTCCTACTTGGACACTTGATGAAGGTGAATAAATGTGAAGGGACATAAATGATTTACAAAAGAAGACAATAACAAAAAATGAACTCTAAGGGATGATGGATTCAACTGAAGCTAAGTTGGAGGCAATAATGGATACTAAGATGGATGGTTTAAAAAAGGAGATCATGGAATGATTGAAAAATTTCCTAATAGAGAGGCCACTTAAAAGTGAAAATGTATCCCATGAAATCCATGATGAGGACACAAGGAATATGAATCAAGACTGGAGAAACTCCAACTTTGGGTTGAAGACCAACCACTTTCCTAAAATCGATATGAGGAATTTTGATGGAAAGGATCCAATCACATGGATACTTCAGATGGAGCAGTTCTTTGATATACATGATGTGCCACATACACAAAAGGTACAAATTGCTTCTTTATATTTATAACCCAATCAATTTGTGTGGTATTGATGGCTTTGTTCTCGCAAATCACTTGTCACTTGGATAATTTTCATGGAATAAATGATAACACATTATGAGGATACAAGGAGAAATACCTTATGTAGCCAATTGATAAATCTCAAGAAAAAGGGTTCATTTGTGGAGCACATTAAGAACTTCCAAAGATTGAATATAAAGGTAACGAACATTCCAGATGAGCATCTGATTGATGAATTCATAGAAACTTTAAAGGATAACATTCAACATGAGGTTCACCTTTGGGAACCCAAATCATTGGAGAATGCATTCAGGGTGGCGAGAAATATTGAAAGTAAAAATATGGCTGTGGCTACTAGAAGGACCACTCCTAACATCTATCAAGAGAATAATGTTCCTTATTCTAAAACACCTCAACCTATAAGGTTGACACCTCAACAATTGGAGGAAAGAAAAGAAAAAGGTTTATGCTTTAATTGTGATAGCAAGTACAGTAAGGGACATAAGTGTGGTGAGAATAAATTATTCTACATAGATTGTGAAGAGGAAGAAGAACAAGAACAAG
>SNQJ01S0000903.1:19718-34392 GCA_010110895.2 Picea sitchensis | reverse complement strand
GATATCATGTAATGCATTGGCTAGAATCAACACTCCTCAAACCCTCAAGATCGAAGGATATATCAAAAATAAAAAGGTAATAGTCCTAATTGATTATGGTAGTACTCATAATTTCATTCACTATAAATTATCCAAAGCTCTCAATTTCTTTATATATCCAGCGCCATAGTTTCAAGTAATGATTGCAGATGGAGGAACTATCAATTTCTCAGGAAAATGCAATAAGATCAATCTTACTATGGGGGAATATCTATTGAATAGTCCAATGATTGTTATACCCATGGGTGGTGTTGATGTCGTACTAGGAGTCTAATGGTTACAATCATTGGGAACAATGGCGTTTAATTTTCAAGAACTTTTCATGAAATTTTCATTGGAAGGAAAATAAATTAAGTTAAGGGGTATCACAGGGAAACCCAGTAAGGTGATAAGCTCTAATGGTATGACAAAATTATTGAAAAGGGGGAATCAAGGTGTAATTGTACAACTATGCTCACTATATGTTCAAACATATAAGCCAACTATTCCTCTAGATCTCCAAGGGATCATTGATAAACATTCCAAAGTATTTGAATATATTCCCAAAGGTATTCCACCCACTCAAAATCATGTTCATGATATTCACCTAATTCTTAGGAGTGTTCCTCTTAACATCGGCCCTTACATATACCCTTATTCCCAGAAGAGTGAAATTGAGCATATGGTTGAAGAAATGTTAGAGGATGTCATTATTAGACCTAGCCAAATTTCTTACTCTACATCAGTGGTAATGGTACTCAAGAAAGAGGGATCATGGCATATGTGTCCAGATTATAGAGAGCTCAACAAGATCACTATTAAAGAAAAGAATCCCATTCCCATCATTTATGAATTGTTATATGAACTACATGGAGAAATCTATTTCAAAAAGTTGGATCTCAGTTCAGGTATCATCAGATTAGAATGAAGGAGGCAGATATCCCAAAAACAACATTCCGAACTCATGAAGGCCATTATGAATTTTTGGTCATGCCTTTTGGCCTTACGAATGCACCTTCACCATTCCAAGGGTTAATGAATTCCATTTTCAAGCCCTTCCTTTGAAATTTTGTGTTAGTATTTTTAGATGATATACTAATCTATAGCAAGTCTTGGGAGGATCATGTGCGCCATGTTGACAAGGTGATAAAACTACTAAAGGAGCAACAACTATATGCCAAACCATCCAAATTTTTATTTGGGGTGAATGAGGTAGAGTATTTGCGTCATATTGTATCTCATGAAGGTGTCAAGGTAGACTCTAACAAGATTAAGGCCATGATGGACTGGCCGATTCCCAAAAAATTGAAGAATCTTAAAGGATTTTTGGGTTTGACAGGTTACTACCGCAAGTTTGTTTGGAACTATGGAATAATAGAAGCACCTTTAATGACATTAACTAAGAAGGAGGCAATTTCATGGAATCTAGAAGAAACTAAAGATTTTGAAAAACTTAAAGAGACGATGTGCAAAGCTTCAATCTTGACCACACCAGACTTCAAAAAAAACTTTATTGTGAAATGCGATGCCTCTGGAAATGGCATTGGTGTTGTTCTAATGCAAGAAGGAAGGCCCCGTTTTTTTGAAAGTCGGCCACTCAAGGAAAAGGAATTACACAGACACATTTATGAGAAGTAAATGATGGCAATACTAGATGCATTGAAGAAATGATGCCCTTACCTAATAGGTAGGCACTTCAATATAAAAACAAATCATGATAATTTTAAATACTTCTTGGAAAGAATACTATCTTCAGAAGAACAACAAAAATGGGTGACCAAGATGTTGGGTTATGATTTTGGAATCATCTATAAAAAAGGGAAGAAAAATGTTGTGGCAGATGCACTCTCACGAAAGGATGAATATGTTGAGCCCTTTCTCTGTGTTATCTCGATCATCCAACCCGATTAGATAATAGAAGTGAGAGATGAATGGAAGAATGAGGAAAATGTGTGGACTCTCATTCAAAGGTTGCAACAGGATTCTAGTTCATCAGTTATGTTTACATGGAAAAATGATTCACTATGGTACAAAGATCACTTATATTTATGTAATAACTCCAAACTCAAATAAAAGGTACTATTGGAACTGAACACCTCTCCGGTAGGAGAGCACTCAGGATTTTTGAAAATCTACCATAGGGTCAAGAAGGAATTTTTTTTGGGATGGCCTTAAGAATGATGTTCAAAGGTTTGTTGCGGAATGTTTGGTTTGCCAACAAAATAAGGTGGAAACAATTAAGAACCCAGGTATTTTACAACCATTATCCATCCCAAGTCAGAAATGGGAGGAGGTTTCCATGGATTTCATCACAGGGTTACCAAAGTCTGAAGGAAAGAGTGTCATCATGGTGATTGTTGATAGAATGATCAAGTATGCACACTTTTGTGCACTCTCTGATCCTTTCAAATCTAGTACAGTTGCCACTACATTCATGGAGACAGTTCAAAATCTACATGGAAGCCCAAAGATTATTTTAATTGACAAAGATCCCATCTTGACTGAACATTGTTTTGGAAATACTGAGAAGAGGGTTGAATCAGTATTACCCTTTTTAAACAATTAGCAATTAATTTGTTAGTTTATGAAATGCCACAATAGATCAACAATGAACTTGTACTGAAATCAATTATATAAATATAATTAACTTGAATTACAAGGTTTTATAAAGAATAGTGAAGGACACCAATCCTTTTTAGAGCACCAACTCTAGGAGACACAATTCCCCTTCAAGGCACCGACTCCCTTGTTTTTAGGGAACCAACCCTTGGAAGCACCAACTCCCTTATATTTAGGGCACCAACCTTAGGAAGAACCAAATCCCTTGTCTTTAGGGAACCAACCCTAGGAAGAACCAACTCCCTTATTTAGTAAAGGATATAAATCCTTCCTTGATCCTCCCTGCCACCGTCATAGCATCAGTATCATCAGTTCCTTTTCTTGGACTCTGCTTATGTTTTGATCTTCTGATTTGGACTACAGAGACACTTTCTTCACACCGTTATTTATTGTTTATATATAGTCTTCTAATTGGTGTGAATTTGAATCATTGGGTCTTTTGACAATGAATCATTGTACCTTTTCATTAACATAAATTAATTTATTCCTTTATTAATTTATCATGTAAGTTTCTTAGTATAATTAATCTTGATTTGTCCTCAAAAGTTGATCACAGGTATGGATCAAATCCTTATCTCATTCCCATTCTTCTGTTGCATCCTTAGCTCTCCAACATATCATATTTTAGCTTTTTGATTAGCTCTCCAATTCATTGGATGTATGTGATCACTTAATATCAATCAAGGAAAAATATAGATCCTATCTGGTTCAACGTTCCCTCTTAAATGAGATAAAATTCTTACTCCGTGTTTAAATTTTGCACAGAAACACTTTGGGAACTTTGTTCTATGTGACCAAAAGTGGTGACTAGACGCTAAGCCAAATGAGTGCTTACTCATTTATCAAAATCAACGGTCAGGTTTAATTGTACGTTGAGATGGATGATTGTCATTTACTTCGGAACTTCGTACTTCGGGACTTCCATCCTTTGCAATCATTCAATCCTACTAGAGTACATTTCACTGAAGCAGATCGGATAGTAGATATTTGATCTTTCATTATATGGACTATCCTGGCTTGTCCAAAAGTTTTAAACAAAACGACGTCCATGAATTAATCAAACGTTGAGATAGATGGGTAGGATTATTTCAGAGTTAAACTAGTGTGAGTGATAAGTCTTCTTCCAACCTACGAACCATAAACCACCTGTCCACGTGTCATACCCACATAATTTCAGATCTTGGAAGGGTGGTTTTCCAAACTGTTTTGGTTGACTTCCGAAATATCTTATACTCGTTGATATGTATCTAGGATCATCAGTTGTGAATGGATATTGTCCTTGTCCTTTAATCGTGCTTGATCAACGGTTGAGAATGACTTCGGCCTTCAGCGCTTCAGGTAGTTGTTGGTGGTAGAAATTGGTTTTCCAAAAAGGACATACTCCCAAAGTGACGTAACTTGTTGACGCCACTTCTGATGTGGCATTGGTCGAGTGGTTGCCATGTGTCACTTAGATTTATCACTTACATATATCTAAAATTCCAATTGACCTTGACACTTGTCACCATATTAATGTGCTACGTGTCCTTACTGATGTGGTCTTACTAATGTGGACTATGTTGATTATTTGGGTTGGTTGTCATTGATGTCAACCCTTGAAGAAAGTCTGGTAGTGAATTCCAATAGCACAAAGGTTTGGGTAATGGACCCAAGTTTGTTTGATGTATAATGGTATGATTTTTAATATATTTGAAGGTAAGAGTATTCTGGAAGGATAGTACAGGTCATGCCATTTTTGGTGGCATGTGTAACGTCACATAACTCCTCACGGTTCGAGAGTTATGGCCATGTGAAGTTGGAGAACCCTCATGAGTCATCTAGAAGCCCCAAAAGGTCAAAGTGTTTACAAAGAAGAAATTATTTAAATAATAAAGTTAAGTGGTGAGTGTACTATAAGTCAAAGAGGATGCAGAAGAAATTATTTAAATAATAAAGTTAATGGAGAACTTACTAATTATGGAAAGTGGTTAAGTTAAGTGGATAAGTGGTTATAAGTGGGTTAGCCTTAAAATAAGGAAAGTGGTTTAAGAGATTTTAGAAGGTAAATAATAAATTTAAGTGATGAGTGTACTATAAGTCAAAGTGGATACAAAATAAATTATTTAAAGAATAAAGTTAATGGAGAAATTACTAAGTGGACAAGTGGTTAGAAGTGGGTTAGCCCTAAAATAAGGAAAGTGGTTTAAGATGGTTAAAAGGTAAACCCTTGAGGAAGCTACATAAAAGTATAAATAAGAGGCAAGGTTATCTCATTTGAATCATACTTGAGACTATTGAATATCTACAAGTGACTGAGGTAACCAAAGGATATATAAGCCGAATTTCAGAGGGAAGGTGAAGTAAAGAAGGTCGAAATTCAAGGGAGGATAAATTCTTTTGATGATGCTTTCTAAGGTATGTTATTTATAGGTCATCTCACCCCAATAAATTTTTTTATAGAATGATTCAGACAGTGACATTGATATTTCATTGAGGAAACATATCCAAGTAGATGTGATACAAATTTCAGCTTTTGGGTCGTTGTATTTTTGGAGTTACACTCCATGCAAAATAGGGTTTGTGGCTAGTCCTGAAACTAGTCTAAAATATGTGCTTCGAGTAAAAATGTCATAAATTCTTCATAACATATAAAAATTCAGTAAGACCAAATTTATTGGTTAGAGTATAGTCTGTAGTATTCTATGTACAATTTTCAGATCCATACAACAAAAATTATGTGTGGGGCACGCTCTACAAGTTCACTCTCTAGAATAAGCCAGAAATCAACAAGGTATGTCATTTTTGCTATAACTCCTTTTCTGAGAGGTTCCACATAGTAAAATATGGAGGAATTGCATAAAAGACACTAAAGAACTCTATGTACTATTTTCAAATCTTTATTCATTACAGGTACATAGTTAGGATTATTTCAAGTTAGGGTTGTTGACTAATCCAAAATTAGTCATGTGAGACTAAAGTAAAGTTTGATGAAAATGCTAGTCTCTTGTTGTTAAAATTAAGAAAAGTTTGTAGGTATGTGATCATATACACCAGGTCTTTTACAGAGTTACAAATTAGATTTGGATGATGAAATTGATGAGGGATTTTGGTTGAGGTACATGTTGGGTACATGGTTGACACAAGTAGTTGATGAGTTGGCACATACATAAGGTGTATAGTTGATGATGTTCGTACAACTTGATGAGTCATATTTTATGTGTATTTGATGCATGATTGGTACATATTTGGTGCATGGTTGATGCACTTGTTGATGGTACATGTTGAGGTACAAGTTGGTGCATGGCTGATGCACTTGTTTATGGTACATGTTGATTACAAGTTGTTTGGTATAGGTTGGTGCATGGTTGATGCACTTGTTTATGATATAGGTTGATTACAGGTTGATTGGTACAGGATTACAATAGTATATCTCACAGTGATGGTGTGACAGTGGTTCCATAATTCTACTTATATTTCAGGGCAGTTGGATGGGAAAAGGACAGGTGGTTGTAGCCACCTTTCGGTTGTAGTCGGAGAACATAGGGGGTTGTAGCCTCCTTCTGGTTGTAGATAGAGAATTGGGGAGTTGGAGCTTCCCTCAGGTTGTATCCTGAGAAAATAAGGGGTTGGAGCCTCCTTCCCTCATGTTTATGCTGAAGGATTTTTGAGCCAAAGTCATTTTTATGTAGGGAAGCCATTGAGGAGAGCACCTTTGCGGGCCATTTCTGGGAGCTCCAGTCATCCGTTTTCAATGTCGTTAGTTTTGCTGGGTTCTAGAGAACTGGTAGAACAAGAAAATATCAGTTTGTAATCCTTTTGGCACTATTTTGATGTACTTTTAAATATTTGAACATAAATAAGAAAGACTCACTCACTGAGACAAAGGCCCGAAGACGTAGGTGAGATTGTCAAACTCTGTTATCACTTTGGTGTTTTATGGTTTGTTGTTCTTCATGCTTATTTCTAGATCTGTACATGTTTATATGGCCATGATGTTTCTTCATTAAATATTCCTCTTTATTTAGTTTCCTAAATGGTATTTTAACTCATGCATAATAACTCAACCATTGTCATTTAAAAGATCTTTTCAGATCAAGTGGTATCAGAGCTAGTTGACGGTTGGCTTTTTGAGTTTGCATGTTAACCAGGGAAAGGATGAATCATGATGAAGGCAAGCTTGTTGAAGAGAATCCACTAATTGGATTGAGAAAGAGATCTTCTCAAATCGAGAAGATGGCATCAGAAGAGGGACTTTCTCATGATGAGAAAGAGTTTCGAAAAAAATTATTCTCCATGTCGAAGATGATGAAGGTTTTGTATGAGGATTACTTGGAATAGAAGAGACCGAACATGGGTGAATATTCAAAGGTCAAAAGTGAAGAAGGAGAGGATCCTCCTCAAATTCCTCCTTCACCTCCATCAAACTCTTATTCTTCAAGTTCAAGTTCTAAAAGAACTGCAAGAAAACATGTCCATAAACATAAACATGAAATGTCATTACTTAAACTTGATGTGAAATTTGAATTATCTATATATGATGGTGAAGTCAATGCAGAGAGACTTGATAATTGGGTCAGACAGATGGAGATTTATTGCAGTGTGCAACAAATCAAGGATGATGAATCTCAGATCAATTTAGCAACCCTTAGAATTGCAGGCACAACACTCACCTGGTGGCAAAGCAAGTTGCAAAATGGCACGCAACAAGTGGGTAATGTATTTCCATCATGGGAATTTTTTGTTTCTACACTTAGAAAGAAATTATATCCTCTGGGTTATAAAGAGAAATATCTAATTGAATGGAAAGCTCTTAAATTAAGAAAAGGACAAATAGTGCAAGAATACACAGATTGATTTCATAAAATGGCATTGATGTTAGATATTCCTTTACATACCCAAGAAACTCTTATGAAATATATAGGAGGTTTACCTGCACATATTCGTAATATTGTATTCATGTTTGGACCTACTAATATTGATGAGGTTTATGTTAAAGAAACAAACATTGATGCAGGGAAAACAGGGGTTGGTGAATCAGGGGAATCGTCTTCAAGGAAAGAGGACAAAAGGAAGTGGAATGACAAGAAGGAAAATTCAGTGGCAAGAAATGAAGAGAAGCCCTCTTGCAAGCATTGCAAGAAAGAAGGGAATGATGAGGACCGTTGTTGGCAATTTCATCCCGAGAAGAGACTGAAGTGGTTCAAGGAGAAGAAAGGGAGGCAAACAGTTGCAACAACAACACGACCAACAGACTTGGGATCAAATTCGGGTGATGAATCTAAAGTCTCAATGGTTGGTTTGACAGGTAAAATTGGTGATGGATTTGATGCTAGAAGTAAATTGTTTCACATAAGGGTCATAATGAGATATACTAAGGTCAACACATTGATATATGTGGGATCTCAATCTAACTTAATTTCATAGGAATTGGTTAAACAGTTGGGATTAAACACTCAGATACATCCTAATCCTTACACACTTAAATGGATAAACAACAATCATCAATTTCACATAACAAAGCAATGCACATTAAAATTTTCAATTTCATCTAAGTTTGTGGACAAGGTAACATGTGATGTGGTGCCACTCAATGAATCTAGAATGTTCTTAGGAAGTCCTTACTTGTATGATCATAAAACAATCTTCTACAGGGAAAATAATCGATATCATTTAATCAAAGCAGGTCAAGAATATGTGGTTCATGCTCATCATTTAAAGGCAACTAAATCTCTTCAAACAATGGAACAATTAATAAAGGAAGCTTAGGCAAGAAACACACCTATAATTGTTTCAAATAGTGTAATTGATCCTAAGCAAGAACATGAGATGATTGTAGAATGGAAAATCAATCACACTTTGCTTCAAGATAAGCTAATGTTGTAAAAATATTACACACATATCAGCTCATTTGCAATCATAATTTTGATTCTATCATTACTAATGTTGTCTACATGTATGATAGTGGCTTCAATAAGATGTGATAGGGTACAAATGACTAACAATATGATGTCAATTATCGTGATTGTTTTACAGTTGATCTTGATGAGACAGGTGCATAGGAAAGATTTTAAAGACATAGAACAAGTCGGGTGGCCTATCCCAAACTTGATGCCTGGTCAGTAACCTTTTGGGGAACAAAAGGTATTTAGTGGAGAGGTGTGATCTAGAATTGGATACAAGAGATTGATGGGGCTCAGAAAGGCCTAGAAATAAAAGTTATCAGAATGGATTCATAATAGACATGTGCGTAGACCTCGTCGATATGAGCCCAACACAATTTGAACAGGCTCAAGCAAACATCGTATGCTCTAGATATAGCAATCTGTTCATTTTTCAAAGAGGAAAAAATTTGATGAATGTACAATCCATACATAACCACGTGGCAACTGACTATACAGGTCGTACGACCATATAGCTGTTGTGGCAGGGTATGTGGAACTGACATGGTAGTGTGATGACTGGGAGTATGGAATGATTACATCTTAGACAAGTACATGTGAACCAATCAAGGAGTGACACGTATCACCACTGCAAGGGTGACATGTGGCACATCCATACTGATGACATGGCACATATGTACTGATAGCATGGAACATCTATATGATGCTTATGTAGCAGGTGATGTGGCAGACATGTGGCTGGTAGATGTGGATGAATCAAGAGTTGACATGTGGTAGTACTCTCGACATATGGTACGGTGCCATGTGGCACAGACATGGCTGCCACGTGGCACCCATTGGTTGGTTAATATCATTTCAAAACTTATGGGTCTCCACCCAATTTGAATGCGCAACCTCCCACCAGGCTAGAGTTTTGGTAGGGCCGGGCTAGCTAACTTGCCCGCACATGTTCCTTGTAATATATTGCATAAAACTTATATTTATGTTTAATTTTATTAGTCGTCGGGTGGAGTAAGGGATTGGGATAAGCCATAGCTCTCGGCGGATACCTTTCAATATGTCCAATGTAATGTGACCCTATCCATACATCGTTTGCATGCAGTTCTAAGTTAAGCTCATCCCATGGTCAATGCTACGTGCCACCATACACCAGAAGACCCAGGGTTATTTCGTTAGTTGGTGCAGTGGTTAAGGGTTTAGCCCGGTTGGTTAGTCTAGCTCGCTAACTAGGGGCTAAACCATGGGCTACTATATCAGGGGCTTAACTACACAGAGCATGTGGAGCTTGGGGGACAGGGCCACATGGCCACCATCATGTGACCAGGAGCCAGTAATGGAGGGGCCAACGCACAACAGATAAGCATGAGGCCACATGGGGAACGCTAATAGGACCGGGAGACAGTGATGTGGGGGTTGCAACCTACATAATTTCATTTTGTGGATTTTTTACTATATAATATATATTTTAAAATGATTTCTTCAGCAAAATTGAGATATTTTGGTCATTCTGGGGGGATATTGGGCCCTTTTTAAGGCCAGATATTGGGAAGAAGTTGGGAGATGGTTACCAAATTCAGATCTATATAAACCAGGGCATCCTAAATCCATGGAGGGAGATTCAGAGAAGGTTTATGATAAATATTTTCCAAGACAAAGCCATTTTTATGCAAGGAAGCTGTTGAGGAGAGCACCTTTGCAAGCCATTTCTGGGAGCTTCGATCATCCATTTTCAGTGCCATCAGTTTTGTTGGGTTCCAGAGATCTGGTAGAACAAGACCAGATCAGTTTGTAATCCTTTTGACACCATTGTAATGTTATTTTAAATCTTTTTAACAAAAATAAGAAAGCCTCGCTCACTAAGACAAAGGCCCAGAGATGTAGGCGAGATCGCCGAACTCCATTATCAATTTCTCTTGTTATGGTTTGATGTTGCATTATGTTTACTTTTAGATATGAATATGTTATCATGATTACAATGTTTCTTTAGATTCTTCCTCTTTCATTCAACTTCCTAAATGGTTAATTAACACATGCATAGTAGCTTAACCATTGTCATTTGAAAGATCTTTTTGGATCAATGGTTCAAAGACAAAGGAACGTTATGGATGTTAATTACAAGGTAAATGGCTCGAACAATGCTAATGGATTCTACATTGACATATATTTTTTGGACACATGCAATGCATACAACAATTCACATTCAAAACAGAGTAATGCTTAGAAACAACAATGACAAAAATCCCTACGAGATATGGAAAGAAAGACCAGAAAATGTGAAGCACTTCAGAGTATTTGGAAGCAAATTCTACCTCAAAAGAGAATATGGAAGAATGGAAAGTTTGACTCTTGTGTGGACAAAGGAGTACTTGTTGGTTACTCGAGTACAAGGAAAGCATACAAGTGTTACAATCTGATATTGAACAAAGTTGTGGAGAGCATCAATGTAACAATTGATGAAACAGGTGGATGAGAATCAAAGGAAGAAGAAAATGAATCAGTGGAACAACTTTACGAAGAAGAAGCAAAAGATGAAGAAGAAGTAGAAGAGGAAGATGGAGAAGATCAAACAGAAGTATAAGATCATATCAACAAGTGCCTCTAAAGACACCTAACAAACGAGTATAGAAGAATCATCATTTAGATCAGATTATCGGAAACAAAGATGGAGGAGTTGAGACTAGTAGAAGAATTCGTTCACCGGAACAAATGCACCTAGCACTCTTATCTACGACTGAACCAAACAATTTTGAAGAGGCCAACAAGGATGAATTTTGGAATAAGGCGGATGAAGAATTGGATCAAATAGAGAAGAATGACACTTGGGAATTGGTTCCAAGACCAAAGAATAGGAATGTGATTGGAACAAAGTGAGCTTTTAGAAATAAATTGAATGAAGATGGACAGGTTACAAGGAACAAATCTAGATTGGTATGTAAAGGATACACACAGGTTGAAGGAATCGACTTTGAAGAGACATTTTCCCTAGTTGCTAGAATGAAATCAATCTGATTGCTTTTATCTTATGCATGCTCCAAGAATATTAAAGTGTATTAGATGGATGTGAAATAAGATTTTATGAACGGGGAACTTGACGAAGAAGTCTACATTGAACAACCAAAAGTTTTTCAGTTGTCAGAGAACACATATTATGTGTGTAAACTAAATAAGGCCTTTTATGGTCTAAAACAAGCTCCTAGAGCATGGCAATCTAGACTGGATAAATATCTACAACAGGAAGGGTTCAGAAAAGGAGGTGCAGACAACAACCTCTACATCAAGGTAACTCAATATGGTATTTTATTAATTGAAGTTTATGTTGATGATATTATTTTTGGAAGTAATGATGATAGGTTAAGCTGGAAATTTGCAAAGGATATGCAGAATGAATTTGAAATTTCATTACTCGAAGAACTATCATTCTTTCTGGGTCTTCAGATACGTCAAAGAAACCAAGGAAATTTTATTTCTCAAACTAAGTATATCAGAGAAATGCTAAAGAGGTTCGGAATGGAAGATTTCAAACCAGTTACCACACCTATTCAAACCAATTGAAAGTTGAGCAAAGATGGCGATTCAAAGTCTACAAACCAGAGGCAATACAGGTCAATGATTGGTAGCTGACTATATGTGACAACATCAGGACCATATGTAATGCTGGAAATTAGATAGGTATCACGATTTCAAGAAGCACCAAGGGAATCACATGTATTAGTAGTGAATAATATTTTCAGATATCTCAAAGGAACAAAAGAGTTTGTATTATGGTATCCAAAAGGAAGGGATCTATCACTTATTGCCTACACAGATGCATATTGGGCAGGTTGCATTGATGATCGACGAACCACTAGTGGAGCAATGCTATACTTGAGTGAGTGTTTATTATCTTGGATAAGAAAGAAATAATCATCAGTATCTTTATCTATAGTCGAAGAAGAGTATATTACAGCAGCAAGATGTTGTACTCAGGTTCTATGGATGAAACAAACTTTGACAGATATACAGGTTGAGTATGATGAACCCATTCTAATAAAAGTATCTCTTTCTACGAGAACAAGTTAAAGAGAAGAACATCAGAGTTGAATATGTGGGCACAAAAGAACAAGTGGAAGACATCTTTACAAAACCGCTTCCATGGGAAGCCTTTGAGTATCTTCGCTAGAGACTCAGAGTAATTTCTACTCCAAAATGAATGCTTTTGAATGCTTATCTTATATGTCTTATATTTACATGAGGAACCACCATAAAGAGGATAGTTTAGGTTGGGAGATCGGTTTTAGGAAGAGTTCAGTCAGGGGGAGCAACCCCGGATGGAAACTTACCTTTGTCATTCATGACAAAGGGGGAGAGATTAGTCAGATGTAAAGGTAAATACTTGGAGAAAGAGTACAGAGGCAAGGTTACAGGGGAAGAGATGGTCATGGGGGGAGCATGAGTGATATGACTTCGATATTTCATCAGAGTGTTTCTATCAATTTTAAAGGGGGTTATTGTTGATTATTTAGGTTGGTTTTCATTGATGTCAACCCTTGAAGAAAGTTTGGTATTGAATTTCGGCAGCACAAAGGTTTGGTTAATGGACCCAATTTTGTTTAATGTATAATGGTATGATTTTTAATATATTTTAAGGTAAGACTATTATGGATGGATATTACATGTCATTCCATTTCCTATGGTATGTGGAAGATCATATAACTCCTCATGGTTAGAGAGTTATGGCCATGTGAAGTTGGAGAACCCTCATGAGTCATCTAGAAGCCCCAAAAGGTCAAAGTAGACAAAGTGTTTGCAAAGAAGAAATTATTGAAATAATAAAGTGAAGTGATGAGTGTATTATAAGTCAAAGAAGATGTAGAAGAAATTATTTAAATAATAAATTTAATGGAGAACTTACTAATTACGGAAAGTGGTTAAGTTAAGTGGACAAGTGGTTATAAGTGGGTTAGCCTTAAAATAAGGAAAGTGGTTTAAGATATTTTATAAGGTAAATAATAAAGTGAAGTGATGAGCGTATTATAAGTCAAAGTGGATACAAAAGAAATTATTTAAAGAATAAAGTTAATGTAGAAATTACTAAGTGGACAAGTGGTTAGAAGTGGGTTAGCCATAAAATAAGGAAAGTGGTTTAATATGGTTAGAAGGTAACCCCTTGAGGAAGCTACATAAAAGTATAAATAAGAGGCAAGGGTCTCTAATTTGAATCACACTTGAGAATATTTAATGTCTACAAGTGACTAAGGTAACCAAAGGATATCTAAGTTGAATTTCATAGGGAAGGTGAAGTAAAGAAGGATGAAATTCAAGGGAGGATAAATTATGTTGATGATGTTTTCCATGGTATGTTATTTACAAGTCATCTCACCATTTTCACAATAACATTTTTTCTAGAATGATTCAAAATGTGAAATTGGGAGGTCGTTGAGGAAACATATTGAAGTATATGTGATACAAATTTTAGCTTGTGGGTTGTTGAATTTTTGGATTTACTCTCCGTGGAAAATATGGTTTGTGGCTAGTCTTGAAACTAGTCTAAAACGAGTGTTTCGGGTAAAAATGTCATAACTTCTTCATAACAAATATAAATTCAGTAAGAACAAATGTATTGGTTAGAGTACAGTCTATAATATTTTTTGTACCATTTTTAGATCCATACAACAAATATTCCATGTGGGGCATGCTCTACAAGTTCACTCTCTAGAATAAGCTAGAATTTAACAAGGTATGTCATTTTTGCTATAACTCCTTTTCTGAGAGGTTCCAAGTAGTGAAATCTGTAGGCATTGCATAAAATACACTGAATAAAATTGTGTACCATTTTTAGATCTTTATTCATTACAGGTACATAGTTATTATTATTGCATGTTAGGGTTGTTGACTAATCCAAAATTAGTCATGTGAGACTAAATTAAAGTTTGATGAAAATGCTAGTCTCTTGTTGTTAACATTAAGCAAGGTTTGCAAGTATGTGATTATATACACTAGGTCTGTTATAGAGTTACAAATCAGATTTGTATGATGAAATTGATGAGGGCTTTTGGTTGAGGTACATGTTGGGTACATGGTTCAGACAAGTAGTTGATGAATTGGCACATACATGAAGTGTATAGTTGATGATGTTGGTACATATTGATGAGTCATAGTTTATGTGTATTTGATGCATG
>SNQJ01S0000903.1:2416-19668 GCA_010110895.2 Picea sitchensis | reverse complement strand
GATGTTGGTACATATTGATGAGTCATAGTTTATGTGTATTTGATGCATGATTGGTACATATTTGGTGCATGGTTGATGCACTCGTTGATGGTATAGGTTGAGGTACAAGTTGGTGCATGATTGATGCACTTGTTTATGGTACATGTTGATTATAGGTTGTTTGGTACAAGTTGGTGCATGGTTGATGTACTTGTTTATGGTACATGTTGATTATAGGTTGATTGGTACAAGTTTACATTAGTATATCTCACAGTGATAGTGTGACAATGGTTCCATCATTCTACGTATATTTTAGGGTGATTGGGTGAGGGAAGGATAGGTGGTTGTAGCTACCTTCCAGTTGTAGCCAGAGAACATAAGGGGTTGTATCCTCCTTCTGGTTGTAGCCACAGAATTGGGGAGTTGGAGCTTCCCTCAGGTTGTATCCTCAGAATCTAGGGGGTTGGAGTCTCCTTCTAGTTGCAGCTGGAAAACGAAGGAAGTTGGTGCTTCCAATGAATGTAATTCTTAAAGACATATAAGAAAAACGTTTATGTGGTTTTCTCTCTCTTTGGGTTTCCACGTAAAAACATTTGTGTATTGTGTATGTGTATGATTGCTCATTTGTTCATTGTTTATTTACTCTGCAACTATTGGATGATAATGCCACATTGATATAACACTTTCATTTTGTGGTTAAAAATGATTGAATTGCTCTACTAATGATTCACCCTGCCTCTCAGTAATCCAATAGACTGTGATGACGTTGGCTCTCAATGTGTCTGCCACATGTATTACTTCGTGAATTCAGAGCTCTGGCCTTCAGGTGAAATTACATGTTATAAAACATTTTTTGTCATTGAAGTGGTCAGTTTCGAAGCTAACCACAATTGGACCCGCCTATCCTGATCCAACAATCATCATGCATTGTCTAGATCTGATGTTCCTTATTCACTTCGAAAATTTGGGGCTCCGACCTTCTGGTAATCTTACGTGTTCTTGGTTCTTTTCGCCGGAGTGGTCAGTGCTAGAGTTGAATGCTACTATGAAACCCTGATCTGACGACTATCATTGATCTCGAATTTCTCCTTAGATCTGAAGACTTACTTTAACTTTGGAACTTTGTCTTTGGTTAAAATTCATTCATTCAAATTTCCTTCGGTCAATATTATCCGAAGTGGTCAATGCTAGGCGAACCATACGTATGTCATTTCCATGATTGACGGTCCATGACTCTTAGTAGTCAATATGACGATCTAGATTTAATCTAGATCTCATGATCTAAATCATTCCCAAATATTGAACAAATGACCATGATTCTTCTCTTCTTTATGCAAGTTTCCTTTATGATCCGACGGTCGGAATTTGTCCCGAAAAATACATCAGCGGACATGATTTCTCCTCGATTCTTTTGGAGTTTTACTATAGTGATTACAATCCCGATAGCATTTATGTAATGTGTTCTCCCTTATTAGCATTGAGATAATGTTCTTATGCTCCCTATTTGACATCAATGACAATATAATACCACTGTGTCCAACATTCTCCCCCTTTGACATTGATGGAAACCCTTTTTTCTTTTTTTTGGAAATTGTTTCTCTTATCAATTTCCTCTCACTTTGACAGCAATGGAAGAGGGGATGTTTCTTCACTCCCTCTGTGGTAATTCTACCCCTGACCCTGTGCCCCTTATGATACGATTTCTACGGTTTTTAATGAGGTTTTTGAATTACTCCTAATTTTTGTCGAAGATTTTCAAAAGTATTGTTGGTATAGGGGCAGACCCAGGGTTCAGATCCAAGAGCACACCAACAAGCTCTAACTACTGACCCTTTCGGCTACACCTTCGAAGCAGATGCAGTCTACCCTAAAGCAGCTATGGGGGGGCTACAGGACAAAGATGTCTACAACCAATGGAAATGTCAAGTGGATCTAATACTAGAATAATACGGCATGCATATATCACTTATAAGATTAGATCTATTCCACACATCTCTCAGATCTACCACAATAATGCAATAACAATATATCAAGGAAAAATATCGCAGCATCAATCACACACACAAGACAGATATACATGGTTCACCCTCTCTCTAGGGCTACATCCACATAACCATGTTTTATGATATATTAAGATGGAATTATATAGTTCTGATCTGTACTCTTAGCCAGTAGATCTTCTCTCTTCTCTCTATCTCCCCCCTCTCTGCGCACCCAGTTATAGGGTTGATCTTCGCACCCAGCTGAAGATCTTACAATACTAGAAGGCTCTTCCCTCAACACTTCTCTCTCTCACAATAATCCTCACTTCATCATACAAATATAACAACAACATCTACTAGAACCAACCCGAACCTGAATGACCCCTCTTCCCTCATATAGGTTCTTATTTGTACATTACAATCACTCACCGACATCCTTAGGCTGAAACCTACGTGTCAAAACCCTAGGTGTCTAAAACCCTAGGTCAACTTGACCAACGTTTTCAAGGCTTCGCCAGCCTATCTTTCCTTCCTTCTCGAGCGGTGCTCCAAAGCATCTAATGGTGTCTCTTTCTGCTTGTTGAGATGTCCACGATCCTTCTTTCTTTCTTACCTATCATCCTCGATCTCCTCATTCAATGACTTTCTTTCTTGGGCTTCTCTCCATCTTTTCTGCTCTTTTTCTCATTTCAACCCAGTAATAGTCACTGTCTCTTCTGCAATTTCTCGTTTTTCCTTTTCTTCCTTGTTATTCACTTAGTTCCATAACCAAGGGCCAACAGGCCCCCAACACTCACCTGTGACTTGTCCCAAGGCACTTAAGATCTGATTCTTCTATTTTACTTTGACTTTAGACTGCGCAGTGAAACCTCTTCCTTCTAATCAATGCCTCCACTCCTTCATCATGTAGACTATCCTTTCTATGTCTAGTACCCATTTTCAACTGCACCTGGTACCTAGACCCTTTTCCTTATGCTTTTACTTAGAGTTCTCAGGCAGCTAGTTGTCATAGTACAACTTCAATCGGCTCCCATTCACTAATCCTTCCTTCCATTCTCCCTTTAAAGTCTTTAACTATGAAACTCTTCCTTCTGTAACATAAGCGACCTCATATGGCCTGAGCCAATGCGTTCTGAACTTCCCAGGATGCTTGATGAACTTATTGTCATATACCAGTACTAGATCACCTTGTTTTAATGCCTTCTTCTTGATGTTCCTATCATGATAGACCGTCTCTCTTTCCTTCTGTACCTGCTGATGAAATCCTAAAACAAATCTGTCTTCCTCCAATTCAACCAACTATGGAAGCCTCTCTTGAATAGAGCCAGTTTCACCCATATCTATAAAGGCATCAATTCTTAGGCTTGGTACCAAATATTCCATTGGCACAATGGCTTCAAGACCATATACTAACTTAAAAAGGGTTTGCATTCTTAGCTTCTTGCAAGTGGTTCTATAAGCCCACAGTATTGTTGGTACTCTAAAATCCTAGTCATCCCTGTTCACACTACAAATCTTCGTCAGCATTGTTTCCAAGATCTTGTTGAATGCTTCAATGGTCCCATTTTCTTGTGGATGGTAAGGTGTGCTTTTTTAGTGATGGACTGCAAATTCCTCAGTCATGAATTCAACAGTATTATTTATTAAATTTGTTCCTTGATCACTCATAAGGATCTTTGGGCATCCAAAACTGGTTATGATGTCATCAAATATGAAGCGCACAATTGTATTTGCACTACAATCCTTGACTGCTCTTGCTTCATCCCATTTGGTCAAGTATTTTGTCGCAATAATGATGTACCTTGCTCCTGTGCACTTTCCTGGTGGGTTTATAGGTCCCACAAAATCAGTTGTGGTGCTAGTGGAATTTCATCCCTTCAGGAAGGTTTCCCAACTCTTTGGCATACATCATAGGCTCTGTAATAGTCTTTAGCATCTCTGTGTAAGGTGGGCCACCAAAGGCCAACTCTAAGAACCTTTTGTGCAATTGCTTTCCCTACATAGTGTCCTCCTGCGATGCCTTCGTGAGATTCTTCAAGGATCATTGGTCGCTATGCTTCCATAACACATCTTCTCAATATCTCATCAGGTCCCATTTTGTATAGCTTTCCAGCTATAAGTGCAAAGTCTGCAACGTGCACTACTAGTTGTTTCTTCTGGGGAATTGTATATTCACTAGGTGTCATTCCTGTTGATAGGAACTGGACTATTTATGTGAAGTGGCCATCAATATTTCTAATGGCCACCAACTGCGCATCTGGTGGTGTATCCTCCAAACTGGTCGGCTCTTCACCATGCTCCAATCTTGACAAGTGGTCAGGACCCTTGTTTATTCTTCCTGGCTTGACTATGATCTCAAAATCATATTCCTGAAAGAGAAAAAGCCATCTGCACATTCTTCCCCCCAACACTCATTTGTTGACTAGGTATTTGAGTGCAGAGTGATCAGTAAACATTTTAATGTGCCCTCCCAACAAGTAGTGGTGAAATTTATACAGTGCATACACCATAGCTAACCCTTCTCGCTCAGTAGTGGTGTAGTTCATCTCTTTTGTTGATAACTTCTTGTTGGCAAAAGCTAACGGGTGGTCAATAACTCCTTCACCAAGTTGTTCTAACATAGCTCATAAATCAATAGAAGAAGCATCTACATGCATGTGGAACTTCTTTCTCCAATCTAGAAAAATCGAAATGGGCGCAATAACCATTTTCTGTTTCAGTGTGTCGAAGCTATGTTGGCATTCTTCTGTCCAACTGAACTGACAATCTTTCTTCAAAATATTCTCCATGGGTGTTGTAATCTGGGCAAATAATTTAATGAACTTCCTATAATATCATGTGTGTCTTAGCGCAATGCACAAATATTTGACTGAAGTAGGAGGGGGTAGATCAACTATAATGGAAATTTTAGATGGATCGACCAACAATCCCTTCTTGCATACAATATGGCCTAACAACACTCCAAATGGTGAGAAGAAGATGCACTTCTTCAGATTCAAGGCAATTTGACATTGCCTACATTTATCCAACATTAGCCTTAGACATTGAATATGATTTTTTAATAGACTAAAAACAGTCTAATCATCAAAATATGCTTCTAGAAATTTATGCAAAAACCCCTTGAATGCTTCAACCACCACCCTGGAAAAGATGGCTGGGGCATTCTTTAATCCAAATGGCATCACTATGTACTGACAGGACCCCCATTATGTTGTAAATGTGGTCTTGTGGTGATCTTTCTCGGAAATCTGGATTTGATGGTATCCTGAAAATCCATCTGTAAAAGAATATACTTCCTGGCCTCCCACATTATCTAACACTTCGTTGGTGATCATGCAAACATGCATCATTCAGCTTTCTTAGATCTATGCAGATTCTAATCTCTCCTATCTTCTTGTCTTGTACCACCATAGGGATGATCCACTCTGATTCTTTGACAGGTTCTATAATCCCTGCTTCCAGGATTCTGTCGAGCTCAATCTTCACTTCCTCTTTGTACTTAGGGTTCATTATGTAGGGTCTATGTTTGACTAGTCTTGCATCTGGCTTAAAAGGGATCCTCATCTCTCCCATAGGCCCTTTAATGCCCTTCATATAAATGAACTTGGTTGGAAACAAGTCCTGATATTCATGCAGTAATTATATAATATTGTCAATAGTGGCAGCATCCCAATAATCTCCAACATTTGCAAGCTTTGTTGTCTATTCTTTTCCAATATTGACCCTCTTAATCTTGATTGGCTATCCAATGAATCATAACTCAACTCTTGGTCCTTCCACACCTCTTTGACCGTTTGTTTCTACAATGTTCACCTTTCTTGGATCATCATCTTCATTAACATTGATGTTGTAACAACCTTGCAGTTTCTGTAGAGGTGAAATCCATTCGTCCTCGTCTTGATCCAAAGGGAGGCTAGAGGCCTCCTCAAATAAATTTTGTCTGACAATCGGTAGTGCTTGATCTACTGAAGGATATTGACTTTCAAATAATAAGGTGGTTACAAAATTCTGAGTCATACCTTCCCAATTTGTAGTGATGAGGCGTAGCTCTGCTTGAAGGTACCAGTTGATAGGTGTCGTGTCCAGTGTGTTAATGAATTTGTGCACCCACTGTTCTTGAGGAATGTTTCTCCAGGCTTCTTCGCAACTTTGCACATGGTCCTTTGGGCAGCTTCGACCTGTGTACCGAACTTCACAGCCTTCTACTTGTGTTGAGAATAGCATTTTCATCAGGGTACGACACTGTACCCATTCTATAATGCTATTTTTGTATGTCCCCCACCATATTGTTCGGGTTGATTTCAGGGACTCATCCATCACCAACAATCTTTGTTGCATTGGCACACTTTATTCAAATTCTGAAAAGAAGGTTTCTAAAGGATTCATACCATCAAAGGTGGGTAAGTTACTTACTGTTGTGTCGATCCAGCGAACTTCTCTGGTTAATCTAGCACATCTTCTTGTAGATACTTCATACATTTTATTCTTCCAGTTCTCCAGTGCTTCTTCTGAGTCTGATGAACATGCACTGTCACTTTTCTAGCTTAAGTTTCCATCGGTCGTAGGATTAATATAATCCTATTGTCTTCCTGTTAGTTTGTATATGTTTTCTAGTTCATTTGTGTGATCTTCTTCTCTGATGGGCTTTGTGTATCGCTGGACTTCATCTGGATCTAAGGGTGCAATGACCCTAAGGCCATCTTTTTCAAAATTCATACGTCTTTTCTTTAAATCAACCACAATGGAAAAATTGAAATCCCAATCAATTCCTAACAGCGCAGGGTAAGGACAACTATCATCAACTATCTAAATTAACTCAAAATATACAAACATTATTACTTTGTCAATGTCCACAGGGACATGTTCCAATCGTCCAAAGGGGCTAACATCTTGCTGATTAGACATCCTGATCCTGATAGGGAAATATATCAACTTCAGTTTTCCCATTAGCGCCCAAGTTTTCTTCGTCGTGACACTGACCTCCGACCCTAAGTCAAGGACCACATAGTCTATATCATACTCTCCTATTTGAGCATTTAAGTGCAACTCCTTATTCTCTTCTTAGTGATTTGGTGTACTGCCCTATTCAACAAGGGGTCTATATTTCCTAGGAATAGATCAACTTCGGTTTTCCCATCAGTGCCCAAGTTTGCTTCATCATGACATTGACCTATGACCCTAAGTCGAGGACCACATAGTCTATATCATACTCTCCTATTTGAGAATTTAAGTGTAACTCCTTATTTGTCCTTCTCTTCTTAGCGATTTGGTGTACTACCCTATTCAATAAGGGGTCTATCTTTCCTAGCTCATATTGTTTGATTAAATTCTATAACTCTTGGACAACGCTCTCATCCCAAATCAACTTAACACAAGTATATAGAAATTCCATTAGCTTTCTTACCTCTTTTCCTTCTCTTGGTGAAGTAGACTGATCAAATGCCTAAGGCATTACATATTCTGTTATTTCTGGTCATGTCTTTGATGAAGAACCTTGGTCTCCTTTGAACTCTTTTCTTGCCTCCTCAAATATTTGTCTTTCTTTCTTTGCATCAAAAGTTTGGGTCTTCTCTAGAGCTTTCCTGATTCCTGAATCTTTCGTAGTCTTCCCTTGGGTCATTATTTCATCTCATGTAACAGTACCTCCTCTAGTAATAACAACGAATCTAGGGTCTTCTCCAGGAGGTTCGGCTTTGATCAATTGTATATGTGGGTTCTACTGAGGTCCTCGTTTCTCTTGAAGTTAAGCCATCAATTCTGGACATTCCTCGATAACGTGTTTGAAAGAGTTGCGATAGATGCAAGTGGTACAATGGTTCTAAAAATACCTTGCCAAGTGTCCTGGTTGTGCACAGTTATAACAAATGATCTATCCTTGGAATTGACCCATACCTCCTCCTCATCCTCATCCTCTGAATCCATCACGAGGATTGAATATTCCTCTCATAAGGGAGTTGTATTGTGTAGTGTTTCCTTCTTGTTGTACTTCACCTTGAATCTTGTATATGTCTCTTGACCTTTCATGCATGCGATCATAAGCTCTACAATCCCTATCATCATGTCTTACGGACTTACATAATGTGCAATACAAATTTGTGGGTGTATGAACATATTTTTTCATGTAATAGAACTCACCAGGGTGATGCCTATTTATGCATACCTCGCACCAGGGTAAAGTGACTTGCTTCAAAGGGCTCAGAGCTCTAGACTCCAAGTATTCATGGAATAGGGGATAGTGTTCCTTGTCATGGCCTTCTGACCTACATTTGACACACCAGATGTCTTCTCTTTTTTATTTTCCCTTGTCTTTCTTCATATCTTCGACCTGCAGAGACAAACTAGTTAGTTGACTCAATATTTGACTCATACCTGAGCTGGATTCTCCCATAAGGGTTGATTCTAAATTCGTGGCGATCTCCAACGCCTCAGCCCGCGAAGCAATTTTCTGTTGCATCAGAGGAACTCTGTTGTGGGGTAAGAGGGCAGTGATGAACCATTCTTTGTTCTGCTCGTTTGGGATCTGAAAAGTCAATCGGCCTGTTAAGGTCTTGAATCTTTGATAGAATTCCCAAACGGGTTCGGCTACCTTCTGCTTGATCTCTTTCATCTCTGTAATACATTGTGACTCTAACTTGGGTTTCTTGAACTCTACAATCAATGCATTCTTGATCTCATTTAGCGTCTTAGGCTGTGCAAGTCCTTGGACAAGCTTCATGTACTAGCTCAGTGCGCGATCTCTTAGTGTAGTACTAAACTGGATTGTTCTAACTGCTTCGTCGGTGACATTATTAATATTCCATACGGCTTCACATAGGAACCATTGTTTATCAAGATCTTTAGATCCATGTCCCCTAAAGATATGGAGCCTCATCTCATCTTCCATAGAGCTACCTAGGTTTCCTGTCTGAGTGTATGTTGAACTGCTAGTAATAGTACTCTGGGGACTCTGACGATTATGACTATTCTGATTGCTTAATGTTGTTGAGTCAATAGGAAGGATGATAGTACTTACTTCAATGGTTTGCGTAGTTCCTGAAGTATCTGGATCTTCCTGGAAAATCTCTTCAGTTTTCCCTTCCTCTATCCCAGCGGGTTCTGAATGCTCTTCGTCCATCAGGTCTACCTCTTGTCCACTGTAGAAACCCTCATCCATGTAGTTATCCTTAAATATGTTCACAAGGTGAACTTATATGAACTCTATCCCACTGCTCATATGTCCAGCCTCTGTGTCACTGTCGCTGTCTGATTCATGAACATTATCTTTTTCAGGTCTGACCAATCTACTGTATCTTCAAGATGTTATTCTCATGCAATAACATATTTATCCTCAACTTCAGAAAATGTAAAAGTTTTCCTCTGGGTTCCTTGAAGAAATATCTCTCAGCCTAGCTATATGACTCTATTATGTCAACAACAAACTCGGTGATGTACCCTCCAATGGTGCTATCAAACCAATGATCTACTGCTCTTGACACGGTGTTATCAACTCCCTTGACCTTCTTGATCAACGTCGATGTCCAAACTACAGGAGGTCGATATCTTATGTCAAACTGGGTATCTTCTAGCCTAGCTATCCATTCATATAGCTCTTGATGGATTCCTCCAAAGCAAAATCTCATGTATATCAGTAAAGATATATCTCTCCAACTAATCTTCTGTACTAATATTAGGGTTCTTTTTCTGGGCTTTAGTGAATTCCTTTTCTTGATCCTCTATTCACTTTTGAATCTTTGTCTTTGATGGAAACCACCTTGAAATTCCCTCAATAAGATTCATGTCCTAGCAACGGAACCATTTGTTGGCACAGGGGCAGACCCAGGGTTCAGCTCCAAGAGTGCACCAACAAGCCCTAACTATTGACCCTTTCGACTATACCTGCGAAGAAGATGCACTCTCACCCGAAGAAGCTATGGGGGGGTTGCAGGATAGAGATGTCTACAACCAAGGGAAATGTCAAGTGGATCTAATACTAGAAGAATACAACATGTATATTGTTGGGTTATGAAAAAGGTACAAATATCCTCCTTATGCACACAGTTTGTGATACAATCTTGAGTGACTTTTCTGTTAATTAGGGATAAATATAATAGAAAATGATTAATATGTCTTATAGTAATATTACTGAAGTCATGATGAATGAATTTTAAAATGCGGTTGGAATTGTTTGATTTTGTTATAGGATTGGTTAAATATTGTTAAATAGGATATCTTGAATATGCGTGAGCCATTGACAGTTAAGGACTTTTGGCACAAAAGCAGTTTTAAAGATGATTCAGTTTTCTATATTGTAACTTTATAATAGTAAAGAAATCTTGAGGATCTTCCGATCCTCAGGATGGCTTGATTTACTCAGATTATTATATATAGAGAGGATAATAGATCCTAAAAGATAATCTAAGAATTACGTTCAAGTATCCAGACTCAGAGTTACTCCGCACAAGCCGTTTTTGTGAATGATGTACCAGCTATGAAGTTAATAAAATATTTGATCGTTTTCACCATTTATATATATTGAGTTTCTCGTAGTAGTGCTTCTAAGGACCAAGGGCCCAGTCTAAAGGAGCTATTGTTTCAGCTATAATTGTATCAGTTTGATTTATGTTTTACGATTCAATTCCCTTTCACAATAGTTAAGATGAATGCATAAGTGTGTTAATGATTCCATACGGTTTGCATACAAAAGATAGATATCTCTCAAGAGTTAATGATTGTTGATTCCAAATTCCATTACTGTATTTTTCTTCTTGACAGTTCCTCACGTTTTCATACACGTTGTTCCTTTTACTTAAGATTCACATTCTTATTTGAATTTGATGTCTTATGTAGAGGGTATGATTACACCTCTGAACCCCAAAAATTAAAATTGTTCCCCTCCACTTTGAAAGGAGCATCTCTACACTGGTTTACGGGATTAGGGGGCAGAACTATAAACTCATGGGATGAGATGAAATAGACCTTCTTGACAAAATATCAGGATTATTGTAGAACTAGAGACTTAAAAAATGAAATCTTTCAAATGATTGCAAAAGAAAATGAATCATTAGAAGAATATGCTGAGAGATTTCAGTATAATTTACAAAGATCACCCTATGGTGCATTACTAGGTGAATTACTTAAGGAAACTCTGATTAAGGTTATGAAATATGAATGGGTAGAAACATTGAATCAAATGGGAAAGGGTGACATTTATCAATAAACTTGTGATAACATCATTCAATTGTGTATCAGGTGCTCACAAGGAAGCACATGGACCAGATCAGGAATGTGGACTTCCCTCACCAGAAGTAACAATACTACAAGTAGGGGTGTCACGCGAGCTGAAGTTGGTAATCTCTTAGAAGATTTCAAAATAGATATTCTGAGCACTCTGACTACACAATTGGATGTATTGCAGGCCAAACAGAAAAAAACAGAAGAAGAACAGACTTTGGCCATATTTTGCCACAAATGCAGATGAAAACATGGTCCAAGGGATTTCCCTTTGGATGTGGTTCAGGTTTGCGCTATGTGTGCCAAGGATCATGACACGGAACAATGTCCATCGCTCCTTGGAATGAAAGTTGTCTTTAGAGAAGAAAAAGAAGAAATAGAGCCATTGTATCTGATGGCTCAGCCTCATCAATGGCAGAACCAACCATCAAATACACTAATCAGAATTAGCAAAATTTATGTAACGCATGGTAGGGCCAGTAGTTTACTAATCAAAATTGGCAGCCCCACCAATACCCACTTGCAAATCCCACTTGGCCAAACCAGTCTGCTGCAAATCCTGTCTAGCATAATCAAGCAACTGCAAAATCTACCTGGGCTAACTCACAATATCCCACTTCACCCTCACAAAATTCAAATAACCTCTACCCTTCATAGTGGCCCAATACAACTGCCCAAAACCTAAATTGGAATCAGAATTGGCAGTTCCCCATGGGGGTAAACAATCAACCCATGGGAATGGCCCCTCAAACCCAACCCACATTGAAATCTCCACTCCAACTGCCCCAAAACCCTCAATCACAATTGTGCTCCCAATTACCAGCCCAACCTCACCCAAATCCTAATAATAGACCGACTCAACTCGTCCAAATTATGGAGAGTGACGAAGGGAAAACCAATTGGGTAGGGTGCAACGAACTCCGGTTGAGATAGGGTGTATAATCTCTCCTGAAGAAAATAGCGTTTCTCAAGAGTGGGAGAATGAAAAACAACCAGCAATAACACCCTTGACTGTGGTAATAACAGAAGAAATCGAGCAGGGGGGAAACATAGTCGAATCATAGGATCCTGATAAGGATGCAACTCCTTCCCCTCCATTCCCCGAAATACTGATGATAGAAAAACCTTTCGAATATCCCAACTTTGACATTGTAGGGGAACTCAAGAATTTGTATGTCAAGATTTCACTCCTACAGGAACTACAAGATATTCCAATTTATGTGAAAACAATCAAGGAACTATGTGGAAGGAAGCCTATTAGGAAGATCAAAAATTCATCATCGACAGTTCGTGTAGTAGGAGCCTTGTCTGATCTAATTCTTGGTAGACAAGAACCAATCAAATATGAAAATCTAGGGAATCCCATAGTAACAGTTCAAATTCAGGGTTGTTCTTTTCCAAATACACTAGTTGATTTGGGAGCAGCCATCAACATCCTGACTATGGAAACTTGCAATACCCTAGGTTTTGACTCCTTCAAATCCACCGCAATTATGTTACAATTAGCAGATCGATCAGTGGTTTGACCAGTTGGCACATTACATGATATAGCTATCTCTGTCGACTCTTGGGAATATCCGATGGATTTTCTCATCATCAACCCAAGAATTGGACTTGAAGGGCATCCATTGATACTGGGCAGACCATGGCTCACAATTGCAGATGTGTACATAGGATGCTGAATAGGTAATATGACAATCGCTAGAGGAGGTATCACAAAGAATATCATCTTATATCCTCCTGCCAAGCCAAGCCCAACTTTTGTATATCCACAATTTCCACCACCACGATATCTAGAAAAGGATTTATGAGCCCCTCTCACATTGGAAGAAGCCCTCAGACTTAAAAAATAGCTAGAGGATGACGTAATCAGTGGGTTTATTAATAGCCCAATCACCGTGAGAAACCCAACCTGCCAGATGCTCCAAGTTGTTCTACACTGTGAAGCACAGGGAGACCCGCTGGAAGATTTAATGGAACAACAAATTCCAACTAGAGTTGTTCATAACAACAAATCCATCGAGATTGCACTAGGGATGTCTCTGAACATCAATGTCAATTTAGATGAACAACAACAACAAAAGCTAATTCAAGTCCTCTCCAAATACCAGCAAGCTTTTGCATGGGAGTATTCCTATATGAAAGGTATTGATCTGCAACTCTGCACATACCACATTTATATTGAAAAAGATGCTCGACCTATCTGACAACCGCAGAGAAGACTGAATCCCCATCTCAAGGATATTGTTAAGGAAGAATTACAAAAGTTGTTGGATGTAGATTTTATATACCTTATCTCAGATAGTCGATGGGTTTCCCCATTAGTGATCATTCTAAAGAAAAATGGGAATGGAGGATCTATGTTGACTACAGGGAACTTAACAAAGCCACTCAAAAATATCATTTCCCATTACCTTTCATCAATCAGGTCCTAGATACTCTGGCAGGAAATAAATTCTTTTCTTTTCTAGATGGTTTTAGTGGCTAAAATCAGATCCAGATCGCCCTAGAAGATCAAGATAAAACTACATTCACCTGCCTCTAGGGTACCTTTGCATACAAAGTATTTCCCTTTGGACTATGTAACGCTCCAACCGCATTCCAAAGGGCCATCCTAATAATATTCAGCGACCTGATCAGTGAAGGGATTGAAGTCTACATGGATGACTTCACTCCTTATGGTGACGACTTCGACCAAGCATTGAATAATCTGGAGAAGGTACTGGAACGATGCATTGCCACCAGGCTATGTCTAAGCCACGAAAAATGTCACATGATGATGACAGAAGGTGTGGTACTAGGGAATTATATTTCTGCAGCTGGAATTAGAGTAGATCCAGCAAAAATAGAGTTAATTCTTAATCTATCTACATGACACACAGAAACAGAGGTATGTATTTTCCTTGGCACTTTTGGATACTATCGTAGATTTATGGAAAATTTTGCAAAAACCACTGCACCTTTACATGCTCTGACTGGTAATGTGGAGTTTCAGTGGTTTGACAAGTGTGATGTGGCATTTACAGGACTCAAGAAGCTGATATCAAAAGCACCGGTGTTGAAGGGACCAAATTGGAAAATACCATTTCACATCTCCACTGATGCATCAATTATTTCCATAGGCATCGTTCTTGGACGGGAAGAAGACAAGAAACCTTACGCTATTTATTTCATTAGCAAGAATCTTACTACAACTGAACTTAATTATACAGTAATAGAAAAATAATTTTTAGCTGTTATACACGCCATCAATAATTTTTTCCATTATATAACAGGATATCTCGTCATTCTGTATACTGATCATTCTGCTATTAGATATCTAGCTAATAAACCAATTACTAATGGACGAGTCACTCGATGGTTATTACTATTGCAGAAATTTGACATCACCATCAAATATCGACATGGGAGAGAAAATCTTGTCGCAGACTTCCTATCCCGCATATCCAAAATAGACGACTCCGTAACAGTTGAAGATCAATTTCCAGACGAGTATCTGTTTCTCGCTACCACAAATCCACCTTGGTACGCCGATGTGAAAAATTATCTTGCAGCGGGAAGATTACTGGCACATCTATCATCAAGGGAAATAAAACCGATCATCCAGCGTAGTGCACGATTCACTTGGATCAACGGATATCTCTTCCACATAGGAGTTGATATCTAGATCCACAGATGCGTACAAGATGACGAAATCTACCACATACTAAAGGCAGGAAATGACGAAGCCTGTGGTGGGAATTTTGCAGACTATAGGACTGGACACAAAATTTTACAGATGGGTTACTATTCGTCCTCAATATTTAGAGATGCGAAGAAATATGTCCAGAACTGCGACAACTGTCAACAGATGGGAAAACTAGGTCAGGCAGATGAAATTCCCTTGAAAGCACAAATAGTCGCAGAACCATTTGAAAGATGGGCACTAGAATTCGTCGACCCCTTCAATCCAAAGTCAAATCAGAAGGCCTATATTCTAGTAGCTATGGACTACATGACTAAATGGGTAGAGGCAGAAGCCCTACCAAATGCAACAGAAGAGGTAGTCATCATATTTATGTTCAAATTATTTCTATGCTATGGACTACCCAGGGAAGTAATCACTGATGGGGGGTCACAATTTACAGCTCATAGAATTACCACCACCCTCTAAAATTATCATATTAAGCACAGGGTTACTTCTCCATATCACCCACAGGAAAACGGGCAAGTAGAAAGAACAAATAAGGTCTTGGAGGAAATCTTGACAAAGACTGTCTCAACAAACCAACAGAATTGGGCTACTGAGCTTCCAAATGCCTTATGGGCTTATCAAACAACATGGTGTAACACCACTGGCTACTCTCCCTATCACCTAGTCTATGGAAAAGAAACCATTTTCCCAATCGAGTTTGAGATTAAAACCCTAAGGATGACCTAGGAAATTGGACTAGATCTAACAGCAGCACATAAACAACGCCTTCAGCAAATCAACGAATTGGATGAAGCATGCCTATCTGATGTGGAGCGCACAACTGTTATTCATAAATAGAGAGCGGCCTGGCATGACAAGCATATCAAGAAGAAATCATTTAAGAAGGGTGATTGGGCACTTCTCTATGACTCCATATTTCACGATTTTCCGGGAAAGTTACAGACATGGTGGCTAGGACCATATGAAATTGAGGAATTTCATGATAATGGAACGGTCACTTTAAGCACCATCAACGACTCTGGATCTCTATTTTTGGTTAATGGGCACCGGCTACAACTTTACCATCATCCACCTTCAAAGAATCTTTCTATCAGGAAGTAAGTAAAGATCCTACCGTTAAAATTTTGGTTGGCTGGGAAGGTAACCCAACCACCACAACTCCATAAATGATGAATTTTGTTTACACTGTACATACTGTATATAGTTTTCATTTAGTATTAGTTTTTTTTCCTTTCATTTTTTTTAAGAGATAGGGAGGATAATTGTAATCAACACAATTAGCACTCTTTTTTGTTTCGCACTCTTTCTTTATCCTATCGCGCGGACCCAGTATTTCATAGAAAAATGAATATGTCGTACTCCACAGTAGTAATAGGGTAACCATAATGAACTCATGACATCAACAGACCATCCCGTACTCGATTCTTAAATAAACTGACCCATAATAATTGAATGAATTTAGTTGATGACTAATCAACCTTAGATTCAACAAGAGAACAAATGCTTCCATGGGGAAGTTTCCAAAATTATCCATTAAGATGGTTAAAAATTAACAAATGTTCATTTGAAAGGAACAATTGTTGTTCCTTCACACGATTTTTGTTCATTTAAAAGGAACAACTGTTATTCATTCATGCAATTGTTGTTCAATTGAAAGGAACAACTGATGTTCCTTCGTGTGACTGTTGTTCCTTCTCATAACTTGTTGATCCTTTAAAATGAACAGCTACTACTCCTCTTGTGTTCTTCCTTATTGTCGTTCCTTTCTGTCATTGTTGTTCAAACACTAGCCATTCCTTTGGGGTATGCCTTTCATCAAATAATTTTCACCAACACTATTTCTAACTGTCATCACAACGATCTGTCATTATTTTGTGGACTATCTACCATACCTTGTCAAATGTTTTTTAGATTAATCTCTTCGAAATATCTTAAACCTTGTTCATAATCGGTCACCACAATAATTTGTTTCTTTTTCCTGTATACATACAAATATACCTGAATGATATTTTTCCTTCATATTATAAAGAGTCTTAAGCACACTTTTATCTTTACACTTACTTACACCATCCCTTATTCTTAAGGAGTAGATGAGCCTCCCTTAATACACCTCTAAAGAAAAACAAGCAATAAAAATTTTCCCACAAAGAATAGGGGGTCTCATTAGGATCCAACCTACCACGATCATAGGATACTAACCTAAGTGACATTCCCACTATGGCTACCACACCAGGGCAATGGACTTTGACATTTTATTTTGTCAAAGGACAAGAGGTCTCATCACGAGTTGACTTGTTCACTTAAGTTACAATCTAGTGAGTGGAATTATCATCATCTGGCTACCAAACCAGGATAATGGTCTTTTTTTGAAAAACGATGATTCAAAT
>SNQJ01S0000902.1:325220-359351 GCA_010110895.2 Picea sitchensis | reverse complement strand
CCCCCTGAAGCCAATAAATCTCTGATACGAAATGTAAATTCTAACCTTGTACAATATCTACTACAAACTGATATTCAGAAAAGAACAGAAAATATACAATGGAAAATACAAACATTACATAGAGATTTTTCACCTGGAAACCCAAACCTGGAAAACCAACATATATTATATTCATACACATTGTGTTACATTGTTTACAATACAATATACATATAGGAGCCAGCGGCATCCAAAACCCTAACCCAATGACCTGGATTAGTCCAAAACCCTAATTCCTTAATCGGAAATAGAAAACCATCGGCAAAAACCATGTGCTGAAAAACCACCTAATATCATGTGGTCCCGGAAATATGTCGTCCCGAAAATATGTCGTCCCAGCGAAAATATGTCGGCCCGAAAAAAAAATTTCGGGGGCGCTGCCCCCAAACTCCTGCGCGGGGGGCTTCGCCCCCCTGCACGCACGGTGCAGGCCTTCAGACACTACTACTCATGCAAAGAATATAACACATACCCAACAGATTCTAGAGTAAGAGTAGTGTGTATCCTCTTCACTCGCCTTCGGGAACTTGTGAATGAAAAACATTGATCTTGTTTGTAAACTGTGTAGTCAAGGATCATCTTATCCATGTTATGAGTCTATAAAAGTGTGTATTTTGGTTCAATCTCTGTAACATGTTGATCCTACTCTATAAAATTGGTATCAGAGCCATGTGTCTGTAATCAAATCTGAAGAAATAAAATCATCTTATTTTCAGTGGATATTTGTTGCATTGCGGATTCATTTGTATGAGCCATGTGTTTGAAAGATATTGATATGAGAAGTGTAGATGCTAAATAGCAGATGACGTGAACCTTTGCTTATGAATGGTTTCTGATCGTTGTTGTGAGACATAAGATATCAGCCATTGAAAGCGAGTGAAGGCGTAAGGTGTTTCTTATTGTCTCTTTCCCATTGTAAGTGATATTCTTACTAGCTGCTATATTTACTTGCTTGTAGCTTTGATATCTTGTCAAAATTTGCAATAGTATAACATGGAATCCCGCAAACTCAATAGTCAATCCTCCTATGATCTATCTTAAGATACCAATTTTAAGAAATCCACATGGCTTAAACGGATCTTAAGTTCTAGTTCTTCTAATCCTTTGTATAATACTCGTCTATTGGCCCAAGAGTATGAACCAAATGTCAATTGGTCAATGCCATAAATAGAACCATCTAAGATTTATGACTTTCCTATGTTTAAATTTAGAGCTACCACTATAATCTGTTATTGCTCTGTTAATGTGCCCCTATCACTTGGACATAATGTATACCAAATACCCATTATTAAGAAAGACGACATAGATTGGGGACTTGAACATGGTTATAAATATGTTCATATTGGTTTATTATAGTTTGGAATAAATCCTCTAGTTCGCCCTGGATTAGATACCTATGCCTGGTGTTGTGTTTTAGACTCTCGAAATAACCAGTTTAATGATGCTTTGATTGGTGGTTTTCAAACACCCCTTCATAATGGCCCTATATGGTCCTTAGTTCTACCCCGATTCCAGGTCTCTCTTATTGACCCTTTCATTTACTCTCTTCTGCAAGCATACATACAATTCATGCTTGTAAGCCAGTTGGAAAAGGTGGGTGGCTGCCAATATCCACCTGGATCAATCCTCCCTCCTTAGGAAGTAATGGTATCCATTGTGTTGAGTTCCCGGGGGAGAGGAGAAAGTGATTGTTGGATCTGAATCTTGGTGAGTTGCTTGCCTTGCAGGAGATGTCGCACTGCTTGGTTTGTTGAAGGTTGTCATGAACCTATGGCTGGAAGGGTTGGACCTTTTTAACCTGTATGGATACATGAGATGAATGTGTGTAGAAGGAATATTTGTGTTTTGATGCAATCTTGTTGACCTGCTTCTATTGGATAGAAGGTTCTTGGGTCGAGGCTGTAGTGGTTGCAATATCCTTCTGTCCACCTTTTGAACAGATTGTGAAAAAGCTAAATTTTGTAGTATGAGATACTACCTTGCAACACTTTTTAGGTGGGATAGTAGTTGAAATTACCTCTTGTATTCTGTAGAGATGACCCCCCAAAGTAACAATGACACTACGGGGTCGAGACTCATAAATAACATGGTGATTCCACATATATGGGTGGCCCAAGAGAACATCACAGACATCCAGTGGGGAAACATCAGATAATACCTCATCCTTGAAGGGATGGATGCCGTATGACAATCAACATTGTTGGTTGACACAGAGATCTCATCCTTGGGGAAGCCACCTAATGCTATATGGTTGCGGGTGTGGTTTTGTTGACAATCCCAACTGTTTGATGACATCTGTTGAGATGAGGTTCTTCTAGATTCCTCTATCAACAATAAAATGCAGCGAGGTCCCCTTTACCCACATCTGTGAATGAAAAAGGTGCTCCCCCTCTTCATGATTTGTTGGTTCTTCTGGTTGAATTGTTGTGGTCGCGACAACAACATTGGGGTTTGTGTCGATGATTTGTCTTTTACCAGTATTTTTAGAATCAAATTCTGAATTAGGGTTTGGCTCCTTGTCTTTGATCTCAGCCACCAATGACTATTTTGAGCGACATTCATCGGTGTTGTGCTAGGGTTTGTGGAAATCACACCATTTTCTGGTGTCCTTCTTTGTCTTCTTGTGACCCTTCTTTTTCTATGGATTAGAATGGTTTTCAGGAAGTTGTTTGTTAGGGTCATATTTATCATACTTTGATTGTTGCGGATTTGCATATCCAAACTACTATTTGTTCTGGTGCTTAAACTTCTGCTCGATTTTAACAACATATCGATAAGCATAATCGAGTGATGAGATGTCCAAAAAATCCATTTCAGTTTGGATGTATCTGTGTAGAGCCCCGTGGTATTTCAGAACCAGATGTCGCTCAGAGTCTTTGATACCCAGCTTGGTGTGCAAGGTATGGAAGGTATTGGTGAACTATGGAACTGCTTGGCCCCTCTCTTGCCGTAGTGTGGTCCATCTCATGTATTGGTCCTCATAGTTTCCAACAGGGTAATACTGTTCCTTTACTGCATCCACAAAAAAATCCCAAGTGGGCTCGACCCCATATATTCCAGACTCCTATCTAGAACTTTGCTCCCAGTAAGTTCCCCACCAATGTTTGACATGGGGGATAGATTTAAGGAGTGCGAAGGTGATCTTTTATCTATCGGAAAAATTGTGAACAAAGAAATAACCTTCTAGCAGGTTTAACCATTTGTCTAAGACTTCTGCATCTATCTATCCTTCAAATACAGGAATATCAAAATTAACTTGTACCTTGAAAGGCGAGGTTCTTAAAAAGTGGTTGTTTGATGAAGATGCGCATGTTGCTATCGACAAGTGTTGAAGGATGTGGGAAAAAATTTCCATTATTTCATCCCTCTGTCGCGTGAGAGCTTTCTCAAGCAACAGATTGATAGGATCGTTTGCTCCGTCTTTTTTATTTTCTTTTTCCATTGAGGGTTTATTGGGTGTGCGAGAGCGATTTTATTCAAGAGAGACAATCTCAATACCCATCTTGATATACTCAGACCTCGTCGGGGACATGCACTTAAAAAATGATCAAGAACAACCTGCTCTGATACCACTGATCCAGATTATTTTCGGCACGAAATGAGAGCGGAGACATAATAAAGAAATGAACAGAGATATCACGGATATCGAATAATATAACATAAATGTATCAGAGATGCAACCATAAACACAAAGATACAGTAATACACATTTTTTTAGTAATGAGCGAAAATGTAGAAAGACTGTAAAATACAGAGTGAAAGACTCGCTAGAATGGTGGCAGCTTACCTTTGAGAAGAGATGTGACGGCTACTCGCATCTATGAGAAGATGATATTTACAATGAGGCTCTAAGGGCCTTTCTAACATAAGTAAAATCTAAAACCCTAACCCCGGAAGATGAAAATCCAAAAGGTTTGTGGGCCCCGATGGGGGTAGTTGATACGTCAACTTCCTAGGGGCGTAAATTTTGCATACAATCTCCGTTTGGGGTGCTTCATACACCGTTAGAAATATATATCCGAGGACTACACATTTTGTCTGAAAAACATTGAACTTTGTTTCATGTTGCTCCCCATTTTCCAAAAAGCGTCGTTTAGAGACTCAAGACGGATCCGGAAGTTCAGGACCCGAAAAACTGCTAAAAATAGTAAATTACCAAAATTGCCAGAATTTTTTTTTGAGCTAGTTGGAAAAGGTGGGTGGCCACCGATATGCACCTAGATCAACTTCTCCTCGAATGGACTCTAGGTCCCTCCATGCAGGCTATTGACTATAAGATGAACCTCCAACTCCGATGCTTAGGCAAACCCAAAGAATATCAAGAGATACTTTTTAGAAATATATGAGAAGCATGGAAAAGGTTGGAAATAGGGTTTCCATATATGAGGATATGAATTAGCAATGGGAAAATAAGGGCTTGCAGAAAAGGTAGGAATTGCTAACACAATTTTGCTTCCAGTATGATTGTCCTCTCCTCATGCCTTAGGCTCAATTTATACCATCACTAAGTGGTTGAAGTGGTTAAAATTATTTATGTACTGGAAACGAGGGTCAGGAACAAGGTAAAATCGTGAAACCCGCCCAAAAATATGGAAATTTATATTTTTTGAGAAAAAATGAGGTGTACACAACTTTCAATGGAGAAACATGCGTATATGCTCCTTGCATTGCTGTTAGGGTGCACACATGTCAGAAACTGTTTTTTTTTTAAGAATCCAAAGGAGGTAAAAGGGATTAATGTCAACAAGTAGGATAGGAAAAGGCCAAACAAGTCATCAATGCATATGTGGTGGCAATTGATCCTATAACAATGGTACAAAAAGTTTACAATTATGGCTTTGTGGCATACCAAAAAAGAAACCAAACTACAAAGAGATTCAAAATAGAATTTAGAGTATATCAAATTTTCCATGACTATTTTGAATCAACCTACAAAGGTCTAGAGCCTCGTATAAATTATAAAAACAACTATAATATAGTAAAACTAACAACTATATAATAGAAAAAAACATGACTACATAGAGTGATAGCATAAGGTGACTGCAGAGGAGAACATTAGGAGACTTATCAGTCCTGTCCTGAAGGGCTTGGAGGATTGATTGCTTGAATATTAGGGGAAATGTTGTTGATGTCTTGCTCGACATCCTATTCAATGATGATTATATTAGAAGAGATTCCCTAGGGGTTCAATTTCTCTTTTCCTTTCCATGTGCAATCCTTACCATTGGCCTGCCAATGTGCCACCTCAATTTTGATGCCAAAGACTACCTTGCAGACAATCTCAAACTTAGTTTCAAACAACATGAATTTGTTTATCAATTCCTTGTTGGGCTCTATGTTCCTCAAGCACTTGGGAAATCAGGACCTTGATGATCCAATATTTCTCAACTAATTTTAAGACCTTAGTGTCTTTGCTCCTTGATAAACCAAAGTCAAAGAACCATCTCTCGAAATCCTTCTCAATTTGCTCTTTCGTTACCTGTTTTCAATTTTCAAGGAAATTTTCCTCCAATGCATCAACCTCTTCTTTTATCTCAACTGAAAAAAATGTTTGAAAGGTATGATCTTCCCTCTTGGCCTCTCTTTTGGCCTTTTTCATAAAGGGGACTAAAGCCTCACCAAGAGTAGGTTTAGATGAATTCCTTCGTCTTCTCCTCTACCCCATTGAACAAGATTCTAGAATATCCACGTCAGAGTAATATTCCATGTCACACAAGGGACCTGAGACTAGGGAGGTATGGGCCCAAAGAAATGTGAATAGGGAACTCAAACAATCACCATCACTAAAAAATACCATCTATACTGAGGAATGGAAAGAGTAGAGGCCCACGACCCAACTTGCAGATCTAAAAATTGAAACCCAACAAGGATGTGGAGAGAAATGAGCCACCAACCCAATCCTCAACCTAGGTTAATCTCTACCTTGAGAGTATCCCCTCCAATTCCCCTGACACCCCTAACTATGACTATTTCTATTACCCAATCGAATAAATTAGAGGGAGTCTCCCACAAACCATAAACTCAATAGAATAAAAAATTCCACAGTCGAATGAGATTTCCAACCAACTGTCCCAACAAAGCCACAAGAAACAACTGAAACACTTACAAAACAATTCCCCCACACAAGTGAGAGAACCGATCCCAAGGACCCTTTTAAAGTTAGGAAACTTTGACTTCCCCCACTATCAAGTAGAATAGCTTCTCTGTTACAAATAACACTCGAGCCCCCTCTTCATATCATGATTCCCTGCTTCCCCATCATTCCAACCTCACCACTTAAACAAGTTTGCTCTGGATGGACCATATATGATGTCCAAGTCACGTCGTTCTCACTTCACCAAGGTTCTCTCTTTCACACCAAGGGCCATAGCACATTGTTGTGGCCCTATATAAAGTCTATTGTCTCTCACATCCACATATATTGCCACCTGACACTCATGTGTCACCATATCCGAGTGTTTTATTTGATATATATACTTGCTGACCAAAATTTGGTCACCTATATATTCCCCCTCCTCGAATAATAAAAAAAAACAATATTGAAATATGAATATTTTTGAACTATTATATGTTCATTGCATAGCCCTCAGTATTTTTCCTCTCCTAAGTTCTATGGGGAAAATCTCTAAGTGACACATGACACTTTATTAACTATTGGAATGGTGCCACATGACAACTAATCAATGGAGACATGTGGCATCATATAAAAGTGACACATGGCTTAATTTTATTGGATGAGATATGGAAGATTCTTATCGACATATTGTTGGCCTACCGAGTGATGACATGTGTCAACATTTGGTTGAGTGAATCATCATTGTTGACTGGTCATATTGGTGGTTGATTGGACATGAAAAATTATTATTATATTCAACAATTTTCCAAGGGTCAAATCCTCCAAGCTCCATAGTCTCTTCTCTTCTTTATTTATTGTTAAGTATATGTTACACTTAACATTATATACCACTGAGACTCTTTTATTATTGTACATGTGGGATACAAATAATGAAGAAAAGTTGAATTTCAACAAAGGAGGTCGAAATTAAATCAAAGGTCCACATTTACCAATCAAACTTGATCGACGGTCGTTGAGTCACGATCTTGCAAAGGCTATATCTTGTGCTCCGAGTGTCAGAATCGCACAAACTATATACTGTTGGAAAGGTATTTCAATGTAGAGGATGTTGGTACAAGTTAAAAATTTTGAAAGTAGATAAATTTTTATCAGAAATTAAAATATCAACCAACTGCATTTTTAATGGGCCTATGTGACAACTCAACTTCACGAGCTCATATCTTGAGATCTGATCGATGGATTTGGGAAAAATTGTATCATTGGAAATATGACACAATTAAGAACACATAATATGTGGTTTACATGGTTAAAAATTTATTTTTCACTTCCATAAAATTAAATTACACTCGTCTTATTTTAATGAGAAAATAATTAAATTGTGAAAATAAAAGTTTAAATCAAACTTTTATTAGAAAAAGTAGAGGGACCCATTTTCAATATACATATATTAATGATGTGATCTCATTAATGAGGCATTAATTAAAGGGAATGCTTCAAGAATAAACTTGTACGAGAATTTCTAGAAGGGAGAAACCTTAAATGCTCAAGCAGTTAGAAAATCTCTCCTTAAAAGGAGAAGAGAGGTTTCATCAAAAGGCCCACGAATCAATTTTTTCGAAGGGGCAGGGCAGAATATCAAAGGAAGAAGAAGGTACATACATGGTTATACAATTGAGCTTCTGATCAAAAGAAATAAATCTCCATCTTCTCCATTTTTTTTTATATATTCTTCTACACCACTTCTCATAGTTTTATGCTCGAATCTCAGAGTTGGGCACAAGGCTGAGTTGCTTAGTGTTCTTATTATATTCTTATAAGATATTTTATTATGTGATCATGGAGTATTTTTATCCACCTATATGGCTTTCAAAGATTTTGTAATGATGTAACAAACCCATGGTGGGGTGTAAAATTTTGTTCTCCTTTAATAACCAAATCCTCTATCCATGGTCTCTAATTTTGAGATCGGGGCCTATCCCTATCTCTTAAACGGCCATTGCATATGACCACAGGTTATGACTAAATGCCAAGGCCACAGGTGTCTATTCCGATGCTTCGAAAGTTTGGGCTTCGAGAGCTTTTGATTCATCACACGCCAATTCCTTCGAACTCTGAAGTGGCGAAGTTCTGAACTGGCGCGAAGGGATCAATAGTCCCTACTCACCCTCAATATCAACGACCCTCAATGACTTCGGGTCTCCGGGATTCGGTGGAATTCGAAGCACCTCCTCGCAAAACCTCTGAAGTACCAAATTAAGCACCACCCATCTATTGTAAATCGACGACTTAGTTTCATTTTGGGACTTCGACATTCGGGAGCTTCAGACTTTTCTGCAACCTTTTTCTCTCAGAGTGTTTTATTCTGTAGTCAATGATTTATCGATGTGTGTCTCCTATGAATCAATGACTACAAATCACTTCGACTATTCGGGCTTCGGGAGTTTCGAATACTCCATCGCCTTTCACCTCCAGAGTAGCTATCTCCCGAAATGGAATATCTACTGACACCTGTCCTCAGCTAATGGATGAATCGGATGAACTCTGACTCTCCAGCCTTCGGGAGTTCTTGTTCAACATATCCCATTTTCTCCCGGAGTGTTTTCACCTGAAGTCGACGATCTTCTGACACGTGTGTTGACGATTAAAAATTGTCAACGAAGTTTTTCCTGCAAATTGTTGCTAAAAGCTATTATTATAAAATATAAATAATACTAGTAGGTGGGGCCCCCTTGAACTATTGAAGATCATATCTATTCATTTTTTATGTTGTGGTGATGTGCGACATGGCTTACATGGTTGATGAGATCTTTTTTTATTGGCTATGGTTTGAGCTTATGAAATGTTGGTTCCTTATGTTACTACAGTCTATGTTATTCATTGATATCATTGTTATCTGTTCTTATTGCACTTGCACAACAACATGTTAGTGAAAATACATAAAAGGTAGTTTGGAGAAAAGAAAAAATACTATAACAAATGCAAAGGAAAAAGGATCTAGTTATGCAATTTTACTATACCACATGCAAACAATTGGAAGGAAATAAAAAAAAATTGCAAAGGGGACGAAATTAAAGCTATCCTATATACTATACTACATGCATGAAAGACTTAACGATTATGGTTAAATCCTAGCTAGCAATTTAATGGCCATGCGATTTAATTGAGATATGTGGTCGATATACATATGGTATATTTGGATGGATGGAATGTTGGTGGCTCGTTTGACAAGGTAATGGACGTTAATGGTTATGAAATGTTTTTTGAGTTATGTACTATGCAATAGGATATATGATGTGGATGGCACATTTGACAAGTAATAGATGCATATTCCAATCCAGAGTTAAATTAATGGTGTTAATTAAGGGCTTGTTGGCATGTACTGATGAATTAATGCACTGTGAGTGGAGGCGATGTGCATTTACTACACGTCACCTTCACTCTTCCTGTTAGCAGCCACCCTAGTCAAGCTATTGTTCGACCTTGTTGCTATGGTTATGCTCCGACTTCTTAGCAGAGAGGAACCACTCGACCACTCTCGTTTTAAGGAATTCAATTACAGGTATGTCTTTTTTTGGCCATTCATGAGTCTGCTCTGGTTATGAAATGATTAATGGCTTGGGTGTATGGGTTTGTGTTTTCATTAAGTGTTGCAATTGTGTGAAATTGTGTTCTTGGAATGAAGCATTGATGGTTCTTTCAGCAATAATATTGAATCCATAGAAGTTGTTGGTCTTCCTGGGTGTTATCAACCATAGGGGCTCTCTGTGATCTTGGCTAGTTTAGTTAGAGGGTTTTGTTGGTATTGTTTGGATGGTTTCCCTCATGCATTCACATCAATATGTCAATCCTCTAGCTTTCATGGGTCTGATGGTTAGAGGAATTTTGTGTCACTATGTTTTGTTCACTTGGGCATTGGTTGATTTCTCCACTAAGGGCCACAGAATGAGTTCCCTATCCTTACTCGGCCCTGTCTTCCCCTCAGTGCTATGATTGTTTGATCGAAGTGCATGAAGGTTATACCCTGTGTGCATCAAATAACATTGCCAAGCTGATGAGAGCCTCACCTTCTATTATGGCCCCCTACCATGGATTTTTTTTTTGTCCACGAATGAGTTGTGGTTCTTCCTTTGAGTGCACCGTTGGCCTCAGAGTTTTCACCATTACAAGGAGTTGTCTCTGTTGAAATGCTTTTATAGGATGAGTGTGCTTGTAATTGATGGAAAGAACAACAATGACGATGGTGAACAGGAAAAGCATAAGCTCAAGACGAGAAGCGAACAGTATGCAAAGATCAAAGCTCGCAAGGAAAAGCGTAAGCTTAGGGTGAGAAGCCTCAGCAACCGTCCAATCAAGAAATTGACCATGTTTATTGTCTAATATTACCGATGTCGATCATATGAGTGACTGTGGGCTTGAGGACCGTTGGAGGATCGTGACCATCAGATTTGCAAGCCATATCAACGACAGGGATGAATTGCAAAGAGAGAAAGAAAAATTAAACAACTCACTAGTTATAATCCCGTAATTGGTCTAGATCGTCAAATCTCATAAACCCAAATATTGACGACTGTGGTTGATATAACAAATGATCAGATTAAGTCGGATTAAGTCATGATCATCAGATGCATAATCTCTAGATCAATGACAGGGATAGATTGTGGAGATCGAAAGGAGAATTAGATATCGTGTTATTTCCAATCCTGCAATTAGTCAGGACCGTCAGATCTTATAACCTCGAAAATCGACAATTGTGGTTGACTCACCAAAAATGTAGAACTTCAAATTGCGGAGTTTTGGTGACGAGTTAAATCACTCACAAGTTGTGGTTCTGCAACCATCCTTGATCATTGATCTGCTTTGAGTGTCTTCATGACCGTTGGATCACTTTTAAGTGGAAGGACATGATAAGCTAGAAGAGAAGCATCAAAGATAGATCAAGCCATCGATATAAGAACATGATCAACGCACAACATTTGGTTCACGTCAAAAGTTGTGAAGAGGTTATTGTTTGAGGAATATCACTTCGGGAGAATTGGCAACCTGAAATTCAAATTACCAGAAGCCCGAAATCCAAAATGAATAAGGACCATCGGATCTAGAGAAAATGCGATGATCGTTAGATCAGGGAGAACCATGTCAGTAGACACGTCTACAAGGACATGTGGCAGATCACGTCAACAAAGACACATGGCACAATCAGAAAATCATAAGTGTCAATTTGAATCGACATTTCAAGTACGTGCAAATCATGAATCTGAGTGACACATGACAGCTACTAGACTCGTGACACGTCATCAAGTGACGTAAGTAAGTTACACCACTTCAAGAGTTTTACTTCGGGATTTTTACCACCAACACTTGCCCAAAGTCCCGAAGTCTCAAATGCCGAAGTCCCGAAGTGGACACAAAATGTCTGATCTGAAGATCACTTCAGAAACATTCTTGACTGTTGATATACTATAGTGGAAGGATAGTGTAAGTGGAAGTATTAACTGAAAACAAGCAGTCTCCACCACTTATGACTTACTCAACATGTGATCACTCCAGAGGAAAATGGAGAAGCGATTAGCCTAAAGTCCCAAATTCCCGAACGCCGAAGACCTGAGGGCCGAAGAAGATCCAAGTCGTCGATTTCCAGAAGGATGCTTGGCAGAAATCTGTGCAGTTTGGGGAAAATCACTCCAGGAGATAGTGAAGGAAGAAAAGTTGAGATTTGAAATCCCCGAATCCCAAAGAGTCGAAGGAGCCGAGGATCGTCAATCTGTAGGAGGACACACATCAATCGATCGTGAACTCTGGGTACAAAATACTCTGGAGGAAAAAAGAGATTGAAAGCGTCGAAGACCAAAAGTGAATCTCGATCATTGATTGAGAAGGGTGCCAAGGGCCATCAATCTGGTCTTGGCAGAAAGTGTCGAAGTCCCGAAGCAGACTAGAGTCGTTGATTTGAGGAGGAAACATGGCAAGAATCTATGGACTTTGGCTAAAAGAGTTCTGGGAGAGCGTGAAGGTTGAGAAATGAAATAGTTGAAGCCTGGAGTAGCGAAGCAGATATTGACCATTGATCGATAAAAGGGACACGCGTCAGTGGATTATAAAATGTTAAAGATCGACGTATGGAGGAAAGAAGGGTTTGAGAGTTGAAACTCTCAAAGCTCGGATCACAAAATAAATCACAGTCGTTGATTTAGGGAGGTTGGATCTGATCCGCAGATTGTGAAAGAACAAATATGAACCGTCCATTCAGGGGCATCATCAAGATCATGATATTGAAGGTCACGTCACATTGCGGGGTCAGAACATGCTCAAGTCTTAAGTTTTCATGAGCCGACCGCAATCAAAACCACGGTATCACCAAAGGCATATGTGGAGCTTTGTAGTGAATTACGGGGTGAAAAGTGGATTGCCCCAAAACCACCTTTGGCCCCACCCACAATCATCAGGTCACATGAGAGCATCGCCCAAGGTCACATCAGTGGAAGATAGGGGAAGGAGATAGCGTTGCTAGGATCCACATCGGAGGTTACACATTGAAAATTCAAAAAAGCCTCTACGTGTATAATCCAACGACGTTGATCAAACTAAATCTGATCGAAGGGTTGTTGTTTCACTTCGTGGTTTCTTGATCAGTTACGATTCAATTACACTAACTAAATCATTGTTCTGGGGTGTTGGAATCATGGCTCTTGAGTGTTTTGATATTCCTGACATGGTCGTTGGAGATTCAGAGAGTAACGAATGATGAGGGCATGAATAAAAGAAATATGCCATGACAGATGAAGGTTGTTGTTTCTCGGTAAAAAAAGTGGAACTGTATGTGATCAAGAAGACAGGAGGAACAAATCATGAAAGATGTAGAGATGAAGAACATAATCTGGACAAAGCATAAATGGTGAAAACAATAGACTGTACAAAAACTTAAGCGCAAGAATATGTGAGCAGAAACAGACTGATGCAGGTAGAGCAGAGAATTGTAGCCGAACAATGATAAGACTAGTAAGCCATTGATAAATACTGTATCACTGTAATAAATTTTAGAAAGAAAAGATTTATATCTCAGGGTGGTAGGGTGGTGCTAGGGAGGACTGTTGTCCCCGGAGTTTCAAGTGGGTTCTTGAACACAGGGAGTTGTAGCTTCCATCTGGTTGTAGCCAAAAAAACTAGGGTGGTAGGGTGGTGCAAGGGAGAACTATTGTTCTCTGTTGTACAGATTGGTGCCTGTGTGACTGGAAGTTGGTGATAGAACACTCAGGAAGTTGGTGCTTCCTTCTAGTGGGTGCTCGAGAAACTAGAGAGTTGGTGCTCTCAGCAAGTTGTAGCTTGTAAAACAGAGGTGGTAGCCTCACATTGAGTTGGTGCTCAAAGATAGATGATGTACAGAACATAAAAAGACTCCCTATGATTCAAAGAAAAAGAGGCTTTCTCCCTTTATGGGTTTCCTCATGAATATTTGTTTATGTATAGTTCATGTGTGTGATTGATGTTGAATACTATATTTCTTACTTCCCTGAATTATTTTGATCATCATTGAGTGTTCTGTAATGAGTTTAAAATGGGTATTATTGTTTAATAACAGTAACAACTGATTCACTCCCCCCTCTCAGTTGTTTAACAATTGGTATCAGAGTGGGGTCCTTTTATTTAAGGGTAGATCCTAGAGCTTAAACTTGACTAGCCATGAAGTAAATTCAACAAATAAGGCCTCCATGTTTAATGGAACAAACTTTGCCTTCTGGAAAGTTAGGATGAGAACCTACATAATGGATTTAGGTGCAGATTTGTGGGATGTGGTAGAGACTGGTTATTTGAAGCTAGTTGTACTAGTTTCTAAGGATGACAAGCTAGAATTCAGCTTCAACGCTAAGGCTATGAATTCTAATTTGAGTGGGCTTGCAGAAGAAAATTTTGTAAAAGTTATGCACTTAGAATATGCCAAAGAAATGTAGAACAAAATCATTAGTAGTTATGAAGGTAGTGAGAAGGTAAAGGGTGCCAAGCTTCAAAACTATAGATTAAAGTTTGAACAGCTAAATATGAAAGAGGATGAAACTATTGGGAAGTACTTTCAGAGAGTTGAAGAACTAGTAAATGAAATGAAAGGACTTGGTGAAAAAATTGAGGAAGTCTCTTAAGTCCAGAAAATTTTGAGATCTCTGCCATATAGGTTCAACACAAAGGTTTCTGCTATAGAAGAACTTAATGATCTAAAATCTCTTCCTATTGACCAACTCCTAGGAACTCTGACTGCTTATGAGATGAGGATAGGTAAATATAAACCCACCTATAGAGAAACATCATTTAAAGTAGATAATAATGAGGATTCTGAGCCGGATGAAATTGAAGCAAAATTTGTGAGAAGACTAAAGAAAGGATTAGGAAAGTACCAAAGCAAGTTTCCCTTCAAATGTTTTAACTGTGGAAATATAGGTCACTTTACATCTAAGTGTCCACACAAGAAGAATTATCAGAAATCTAAATGTGAAGAGAAGTACAAATCCAAGAGATTTGGTAAAAATAAAAGTTTATGTCTAAACAATGATGACTCTTCAGGAGACACATATAGTGACTCTTCTTGTGAAGATAAGGTTAATGACTTTATGCTTATGGACAAAGAGTATTATGATAATAAAATCATAGGAAGTGATATTAATGATGAAGACGCTGTGGTTGACCTGGAAAGAGAATTGATCAGTGCCCTAGAAGAAATTATTAGACTCAAATTTAAGAAGAAAAAGAAAAAACAATTGCTGATACAATTCGAGAAAGACAGTAAAAAACATGATGAAGAATTTTCCCTGTTAAAAGTGGAATTAGAAGAAGCAAAGAAAAAAGAGGACATTCTGAAACAACAGTTATCAGAGAAAAAGGAATGTCAAGCCTTGGAAGAAGAGGTAGTAAAAACCAGAAAAGAGATGGAGAAGTTTAAAGCATTGTATCTCCAAAATATTCCAAGCATTAAAGCCTCAACAGAACTAAACGACATTCTGAGAAAACATAGATCTCCTTTGTTGAATATTGGGTTAGGTTATGTAAGTGGTTTAAGAAGAAAACAACCAGAAAGCAAAGAGCCAGTAAAGATGATCAAGTTTCAAGTTAGCAGACAATCAGACCATGTGAGTGCTCTTCCCCAAAAATCTAATAAAGACAAGATGATCTCTGATAAAAAACAAAGATACCAGAATATGGAGCAACAAATGCCAAAAAGAAGGCCATCCTTCAGGTACCAAAATTTCTTGCATGGTTACTATTTTTACTTCTCTAATTTTGATCATAAGATTGCAAATTTTCAAATTAAGTTTAGAGACATGCAACTGAGGAGATCAAGAAATAAATAATCTTTTCAACATAGAAATAAACAACCAATGAGTAGACAAAGTTGCACCAGTCACTTTGACCTATTGAATAATGAGCTTGAATGCTATAACTGTCATAAACTCGACCACAAAGATGCAAACTACCATCTGAATAATTACATAGCAGATCCAAGGATAAAACCCTTAGCTATAAATGCCAACACATGGAAAAAGAAAGATAGTGAAAAATGTGGTCTGGTGTTTTCAGCTCAAAAAAAAAAAGACCCTTGGTATATAGACAGTGGATGTTCCAAGCACATGACTGGAGAGAAGGATAATTTTTTTTCTATAAGTAAAATCAAAATAGGAAATGTGACCTTTGGAAATGATGAACCAGGTAAAATCAAGGGTAAGGGGATGGTGAGTTTGAGTAATGGTAAAGGAAAAGGCCAGGATGTCCTGCTTGTAGATGGGCTGAAACATAATTTTCTCAGTGTAATTAAAATGTGTGACAGAGGATGTGAAGTGGTGTTCACTTCCAAATATTGTAAGATAAAGTCTGTAAACTCAGGAAAAGTGGTGGTTAAAGGAAATAAGATCAGACAGAGGAGGAGAATTTATGTCAAGTGATTTCAAGTAATTCCATGATAAACATAGGATCAAGTGAGAATACACAATCCCAGGAACTCCACTGCAAAATGGAGTAGTTGAGAGGAAAAATAGAACAATTCAATAAATGGCCAGGTCAATGATGAATGAGAAGAACATTAGTTGAACCTACTGGGTATAAGAAATACACACATCAATCCATATTCTTAATAAATCCCATCTCAGACCACACAGTGACAAGACACCTTATGAACTATGGTATGGAAGACCTGCTTCAATCAAACACTTCAAAGTCTTTGGGAGTAAGTGCTACATAAAGAATAATAATGAAAACCTTGGCAAGTATGATGATAGGGCTGATGAAGGCATATTCTTAGGATATTCTACCAATAGTAAATGATATAGATGCTTTAATAAAATATTGTCTAAATTAGTTGATTGCATTGACTTAAAGGTTGATTAAGGAGTACCAATAAGAGAGGTGAGAAATATTGAGTCTGCTATAGAGAACATAGCTGAAGCTGAAGATGAATAGGTCCAAGAATCAGAAAAATAAGATTCTAAGTCAGATGAAAATACAAATACTCAGGCAGACTCAAATCAACAGACAACATCAAATCCTTCCTCCAGAATTACTAAAAATAATCATCCTACAAGTTAGATAATTGGTGAGAAAGACAAAGGTGTACAAACCAGGAGAAGGATAATCAAAGACACCGAGCAATCACATATAGCCTTCATATCCATGGTGGAACCTAAGAACTTTAACGAAGCCAAGGAATATGACCATTGGGTTAAATCCATGAATGATGAACTTGACCAGATTGAGAAAAACAATACTTGGGAGATGGTTCCTAGACCTGAAGGTAAAACTGTCATAGTTTCCAAATGGGTCTTTAAGAATAAATTGAATGAGCAGGGACAAATTGTCAGGAACAAAGAAACACTGCTCTAGAATGGCTATGCACAAGTTGAAGGACATGATTTTGATGAAACCTTTGCACCAATGCCAATATTGGAAGCCATCAGAATGTGTATTTCCTATGCATGTCATAAGAACTTTAAAGTATATCAGATGGATGTTAAGTCAACATTTCTTAATGGAGATCTAGAAGAAGATGTATATGTGGAGAAGAATGAAGGATTTTCACTGACGGATAATCCTGACTATGTATGTAAGTTGAAAAAGACATTATATGGTCTGAAACAGGCACCACGAGCCTGGTATTATAGACTAGACAAATTTATACAAGACAAAGGGTTCAAGAAAGGTATTGTTGACAATAATCTATACATTAAGTCTGAATGTGATGATTTATTATTTGTTTTGGTTTATGTAGATGACATTATTTTTGGATGCACTAATGACCCTTCAATTCAATGGTTTTCTAATTCAATGCATACTGAGTTTGAGATGTCCATGATAGGAGAACTGTCATATTTTCTTGGTTTATGAATCGATAAGAGTTCTGCAGGGATATTTATCTCTCAAGAAAATTATCTAAAAGAGATGTTAAAGAGGTTTCAGATGGAAGATTATACATCTGTGAGCACACCTATGGTGGTTGGTTGCAAGCTCAGTAAAGGTGATATTTCACCTAATGTTGATCAAAGAACATATCGATCAATGATAGGTAGTCTTCTATACATGACAACATCTCATCCTGATATAATGAAATTTGCAAGTCGTTATCAGTCCGCTCCTAAACAAAGTCATTTAGTAGTTGTAAAAAGAATATTCAAATATTTGAAGGGTACAATGAATTATGGTCTCTGGTATCCTAAAAATAAGAATTTTCAATTAACTGCATATTCAGATGTTGATTGGGAAAACTGTTTGGATGATAGAAAGAGCACCAGTGGAGGTGCATTCTTCTTAGGTGATTCATTAGTAGCATGGCTTAGTAAGAAGTAGTGATCTATTTCATTATCATCTACAGAGGTAGAGTACATTGTTGTTGCTACTTGCTGCACTCAAATCTTATGGATGATACAAATTCTTGCAGATTTGAAGGTCACTTATACTGATCCAATTCCACTTCACTGTGATAACACCAATGCCATTAGTGTCTCCAAGAATCTTTTTCTCCATTCAAAAACGAAGCATATACCAATAAAGTGTCATTTTCTCAAAGAGCAGGTTACAAACAGAGTTGTTCAGTTGAATATATTCCTTCCACAGAACAAATTGCAGACATCTTTACTAAACCCCTAGCCAAGACACCATTTGAATATATCCATCAGAAGCTAGGTGTCATCCCTTCTCTCACCTAAGAGAGTCCATCCTGTCAGGGGGAGTATGTGTTGGTTGAATATCTGATACCTTTGAAAATTACTGCAACAACTCAGGGGGAGCATGTTTTCTTTGACATTTATGTCAAAGGGGGAGAAAAGGTGTGGTCTGGATGCTACAGTTGGAGGTCTAAGCAGAATAGTGCAGCCTTTCAAGGTTGCCATCAATGCTAAAGGGGGAGATTGTTGGCATGTTTTTATAGGAAGAGTGTGCGTGTCATTGATGGAAAGAACAACAATGATGATGGCGAATAGGAAACACATAAGCTCAGGAGGAGAAACGAACAATATGCAGAGATCAAAGCTAGAAAGGAAAAGTGTAATCTCACGATGAGAAGCCTCAACAGTCATCCGATCAAGAAATTGACCGTGTTGATTGTCTAATATTACAGACGTTAGTCATATGAATGACTGTGCGCTTGAGGACCGTTGGAGGATTGTGACCATCGGATATGCAAGCCAGATCAACGACAAGGATGAATTGTGGAGAGCAAAAGAAGAATTAAACAACTCGCTAGTTCTAATCCCGCAGTTGGTCTAGATCGTCAAATCTCATAAACCCAAATATTGACTATTGTGGTTGATCTAACAAACGATCAGATTAATTCGGATTAAGTCGTGACAGTCAGATGTGCAATCTCTAGATAATGAATAGGGATAGATTGTGGATATCGAAAGGAGAATTAAATATCATGCTATTTCTAATCCCACAATTAGTCAGCACTGTTAAATCTTATAGCCTCGAAGATCGACGATTGTGGTTGACTCACCAATAGTGCACAACCTCAAATTGCAGATTTTTGGTGATGGGTTAAATCACTCGCAAGTTATGGTTCCACAACCATCCTTGACCGTTGATATTCTTTGAGTGTCTTCACAACCTATGGATCACTTTTAAGTGGAAGGACAAGATAAACTAGAATAGCATCATCGAAGATAGATCGAACCATCGATCTAAGAACATGATCGACGAACAACATTTGGTTGACGTCAAAAGTTGTGAGGATGTTATTGTTTGGGGAATGTCACTTCGGGAGAATTGGCAACTTGAAATTCAAATTACCCGAAGCCCGAAATCCGAAATGAATAAGGACCATCGAATCTGGAGAAAATGCGATGACTGTTAGATCAGGGAGAACCACATCAGAAGACCACGTCTACAAGGACCTGTGGCAGACCAAGTTGGCATACCACGTTAGCAAGGACACATGGTGCAATCAGATAATGACAAGTGTCAAGTTGAATCGACATTTTAGGTACGTGAAAATCATGAATATGTGTGACACAAGACAACTACTTGACTCGTGACACATCATCAAGTGATGTAAGTAAGTTACGTCAATATGAGAGTTTTACTTTGGGATTTTTACCACCAAAACTTTCCCAAAGTCCCGAAGTTCTGAATGTCGAAGTCCCGAAGTGGACACAAAATGTCCGATCTGAATATCACTTTGTCAACATTCTCGACCATCGATCTACTACAGTGGAAGGATACTGTAAGTGGAAGTATTAATCGACAGCAAGCGGTCTCCACCACTTATGACTTACTTAGCAGGTGATCACTCCGAAGGAAAATGGAGCAGCGATTAGCCTAAAGTCTCAAAGTCTCGAACACCGAAGACCTGAGGGCCGAAGAAGATCTAGGTCGTCAATTGCTAGAAGGATGCGTGGCAGAAATCTGTGCAGTTTGGGGAAAAACACTCTGGGAGATAGTGAAGGAAGCGAAGTTGAGATTTGAAATCCTCGAAGCCCAAAGAGCTGAAGGAGTTGAGGACTGTCAATCTATAGGAGGATACACATCAACAGATCGTGAACTTGGGGTACAAAATACTCTGGAGGAAAGTAGAGAGTGAAAGTGTCGAAGCCCCAAAGTGAATCTAGACCCTTGATCAAGAAGGGTGCCAAGGGCCGTCGATCTGGTCTTGGTAGAAAGTGTCGAAGTCCTGAAGCAGACTAGAGCCGTTGATTTGAGGAGGACACATGGTAGGAATCCGTGGATTCTGGCTAAAAGCATTTTGGGAGAGCATGAAGGTTGAGAATTGAAATCACCGAAGCCCAGAGTAGCGAAGCAGATCTTGACCATTGATCAAGAAAAGGGACATGCATCAATGGATTGTCAACTCCGAAAGATAGACGTACGGATGAAAGCAGGGTTTGAGAGTTGAAAATATCGAAGCCAGGATCACGAAATAAATCACAGTCGTTGATTTAGGGAGGTTGGATCTGATCCGCAGATCGTGAAAGAACAAATCTAAACCGTCCATTAAGGAGCATCGTCAAGATCATGAGATTGAAGGTCCCATCACATTGCAAGCTCAAAACATGCTCGGTTTTTTATTTTTCGTGAGCGGGCCGCAATCAAAACCACAGTATCGCCAAAGGCATACGTGGACCTCTGTAGTGAATTGCGGGGCGAAAATAAGATTGCCCCCAAACTAGCTTTGGTCATGCTCGTAATGACGAAGTCACATGAGAGCATCTCCCAAGGTAACATCAACGAAAGATAGGGGAAGGTGATAACGCTACTAGGCTCCACATCGGAGGTTACGCATTGAAAAGTCAAAAAATCCTCTGCGTGTATAATCCAATGACGTTGATCAAACCGAATCTAATCGAAGAGTTGTTGTTTCACTTTGTGGTTTCGTGATCAGTTATGATTCAATTACACTAACTGAATCATTGTGCTGGGGCATTGGAATCATGGCTCTTGAGTGTTCTGAGATTCACAACATGGGAATTGGAGATTCAGAGAGTAACGGATGATGAGGGCACGAATAAAAGAAAGATCCCATGATAGAGGAAGGTTGTTGTTTATCGGTAAAACAAGTCGAACTGTATGTGATCAAGAATATAGTAGGAACAGAGCATGAAAGATGTAGAGATGAAGAACATAAACTGGAAAGAGGAGAAATGGTGAAGACAACAGACTGCACGAAAAATTAAGCGCAAGAAGATGCGAGCAGGAACACACTAATGCAGGTAGAGCACATCAGTGTGGCCGAACAGTGATGAGACTAATAAGCCATTGATAATTATTGTATCACTATAATAAATTTCAGAAAGAAAATATTTATATCTCAAGGTGGTAGGGTGGTGTTAGCGAGGATTGTTGTCCTCAAAGTTTCAAGTGGGTGCTTGAACACAGGGAGTTGTAGCTTCCATCTGGTTGCAGCCAGAAAAACCAGGGTGGTAGGATGGTGCAAGGGAGAATTATTGTTCTTTGTTGTACATGTTGGTGCTTGTGTGACTGTAAGTTGGTTCTTCCATCCAGTTGGTGTTGGAACACTCAGGGAGTTGGTGCATCCTTCTAGTGGGTGCTAGAGAAACTAGAGAGTTGGTGCTCTCAACAAGTTGCAGCTTGTAAAACAGAGGTGGTAGCCTCACATTGAGTTGGTGCTCAAAGATAGATGATGTACAGAAAATAAAAAGATTGCCTATGATTTGAAGAAGAAGAGGTTTTCTCCCTTTATGGGTTTCCTTAGGAATATCTGTTTCTGTATACTTCATGTTTGTGATTGATGTTAAATACTCTATTGCTTACTTCCCTGAATTATTGTGATCATCATTGAGTGTTATGTAATGAGTTTAAAATGGGTATTATTGTTTAAGAACATTAACAATTGATTCATCCCCCCCTCTCAGTTGTCTAATAGGCTCCACTCTCCCTGTGTTGGCTACAAAAGTAACCCTTAGCTTCTAGTCTAAATCTTTATGGAGAAGATTGTTGGGCCTGTCAAGTTTATTATGGGTTATTGTGGTTTGGATGTATTGTTGATTAATACGAATACAGACTCACCCAGTTGGTCATATGGCATTCGTGCTGGTTTGACATTTAGTTACTGGCTCTGGATAATAATGATAAACCCTGCATTGTTATTGGAACAACTCAAATTACACAGTCATTCTCCTTATGATTAATAACTCAATATTGTTTAATGGAGAGGGTCGCTGCTCCGATTTGAATTGATACATGGGTATGCATCATTTCCACAGCTTGTTAGGTCGATTGATTGTTATAGCAGTGGTGAATTGGTTGGTTGACACACAATCACTGGTATTTTTTCACTAAGGAGCATTTGGATGTATAACTGCCATTGGTTACAATCGTTTGATGTTGCTCACGCATATCACATTGTGTGTGGTGTTTCTACACAATGAAATAGTGGTTATTGTAACTGTCATTTTGTTTTTTGGGGCCAATGGTTATTGCAACTAGGATGACTGTATGAACCACATCCACTGCATGATTGTGATTGTCTGATCGTATAAGCTGAGTTGCACGCAACCTAGTTGATTACAGATTGACTAAATCGAAGCCATATTGTATTGGATTCATGGTTCAGTGCGATGGATGGAGTTATTCCTGTGACTATGTGTTTGGTGTTTTGGTGGTTGCGCACTGTGTATGATAAGGAAATCTTAGGTTCTCACACTCAGGGATACCCACAGAGTTTTAAGTATGTTTTGTTGCAACCCAATCATTTGCTGAGACAGGCATGTGGTCAATACCCTATCATGTTGGAGTGATGGCCCAACTTTTTAAGGTCACATTGAATTGGGCTTGCACAGTGACAGAGTTACACTTGCATAATTGAATTATTCTATGCATAGATTATGTTGGAATTATGGTTGTTGGCTGTCTGTTTCAATGTCAATTCTGATTTTGCAATTTAATATGGATTATTTGGTTTATTGCCTACATATCTTTAATGAATATCATTGCATTTAAATGATAGGCCTGATTGCAGTGATAGTGAATTCATTGTTAATTTGGAAACATGACTTTTGAGCATAGTTGTGGATTGAAGAAATGCATGTGCAATGGTTGATTTTGATGGTTAATAGAGTGGAATGGTTACTGTTATAAGATGTAAAGTATATAAATGAAAGGAACATAATCCCTTTATAGAATGCATATTTTCTTGTGATGGCACTATATTTGGATATTTGATTATGAATAGTGAACTAGTTAAATACACAGTAATTGGTATTTGGTGGCAATGATTGTTGGTTGGTGCATCTCTTTTTCGCAGAATGTTTTATGGATCACTTAATTAATTTCATGAACAATAATCATTCTTCTTCCCTTCCATTATTTCATTTTCTGCTAATTACAAATCCCATCACCTTCCCATATTCATTTTTTCACTCCATGTTCTGAGATTGATTACAATCAAGATAATTTTGGTGTTAAAACAATTGAAAGTGGCAGTGTCTTGTGTGGATACAGTGATGTTTTATTGGTTTTATTTACAATTGATTGTTGTTGTCATTGATAAGTAACCATGTCCTTTCCCCCCCTCATTATATCATATTTTTTCTCAATACAAACCCCTCACATATCCCAAAACCTTTTTTTCACCCCCTGCTCATTGATCAACAGTAAAACAATTTGTATGGATTGGATTGCATGAGTCTGATGCATCATTGAGCCAAATCTATTTCATATTTTTAAGACTTGTCATGTATGGTTATTTAAAATACTATTTTCTAATCAATCATGCATGCATGCATGATTTTTTTCAATCGAGGTAGCCATAGCTGAGGAAACAGAGGTAGAGGTAATTGGAACCGAGGCCCAAGAAGGCCCAGGTTCTCCATACATTTTGATGTTGATTCACAAGATATTGGTCAATTGTTTTAGGCTGGATTTTTCAATTGGATTGGGTAGGTAGTAGTCCAACCTAGGCCTAAAAGGCCTCCTTTACAAGCCCTGCAAGCCCATGGTATCCCTGCACATCATGTCTCATTGCAACCCGAGGTTCCTAAAAATGATGGATCGGAGGAAATTGTCCACCTGGTAGTCTCCCAACATCGTGGTTGGCCCAAATTTTCCTTTCCTACTCATCTTCCTATTAATCCCATTGTCCAAGCTGCCCCTGACCACTCGTCAGTGCAATCCTCCCATGCTAGAAAGAGATTGAAAACTGAGGTCCACCATGCCCTTGATAAAGGAAAAGCCGCAACTACCCCTTCCTCACCCTCTAATGGATCTGACAAATCCGTGTCTTCCCAGATGCATTTGAAGGAAGATTGTTCCCACGTGATCAACGAGAATAGGACTAAGGCTCTACACAACCAAAGGAAAATTTAGGGAAATCAAAAGGTGACAACAACAATCAAGGAAGGGTTGCATCACAGACTGGGAAATATGGTTTTTGAGTTTTTATTTTTATCCATTGTTGATGATAGTTGACTTTAGGAAATTTTGGACAACATGTTTTATTTTGGATATATGAGTAATATTTTTGAAAATAATTTCAATTTTCATGCGCTGAATTTGCCAAAACTGAATATGTTGATGGGAGACACAAGGAGGTGTGTTTTACTTAACTAATTGTTATGTTATGATTGCTATGATTGTTGTGAACTAAAGGGAGTCACAGGGGGTCCCACCTACTAGTTATTATTTATTTATAACCCTTATTATAAGTATTACTCTTCCCCCTAGCTAAAGTTAGTTGAGTCTTTTAATCTACTTAACTAATGAGTTAGCTCAACTACTTCAACCAACTCTAATTTGTTTAAAAGAAAAAGGAAAGGGAGGAACAAGAGCAAGATAGAAGCATAACCATGCTAAGGTTTTCTCTTTGAGTTTATGTTGAGATAATTTAGTTTGCATTCATTCATTATTCATGACAAGCCTAATTTTGTTTTATGATAGCAGGTTCTTATTGTAGACAAAAATATTCAAGGTTGAATCACATCATTTAGACACTTTTTTTTCAGAGGTGTTGATCTATTTTTTATAGTCTTTGTAGACTTGTCTATTTGTGAATTAATTTTCATGACTAACAAAGGCTATTGTGCATAGTCGAGTGGGAATAAATCTGTGGCACGTTGATCCATCTTTTAGAGTTCAGTTTTGGTTTTATGTTAGAGGTCCTTTTGTATGTTCCATCGGGGATGTCTAAGTTTGACTTTGGTCCAAAGTTTATGCATGAGATTTTGTAAAGAAAATGACTCCTTGGTGAATTTGAATGAAATAAATGATTGATTTATGTCTCATCTGTCTTGATTATCATCTTGGTGACTTTTCTTCTATCTTTACATTTATTTCAGCAACTGATATATTCATAAAATTACATAAAAAGTGAATTTCCAGTAAGCTTTTGTTGATAAAAGACTAGCCTAAGCACTTGTAATTAATACTTGTGAGTTAGGATGTAATTTTTGTTGGCTATAAACATAGGGTGATATTCCCGTCTATTTTTATTTAGCCAAGAAGAATATGAAAATGCTTGAGTAAGATCATTTCATATATTTTCCTCAACAAAGTGTTTATTCTCTCAGATTAACGGTACATAAGGGCTTCGTTACTCCGTGGATTTCCAAAGGAACTCACGACTATCCACCTAGCAACTTTTCTAGGTCTGACGGTCATGGTCCGGCCAATACCGATGTGCTCATTGATCGATGGTTCACAATGATTGTGGGGTCCCAATGAGCACACTCCTTATCAGAGAGCTCAACTTCCACAATCTGAAAAGTACTTGCCCAACTCGTTTTTACTGGAGTCATTGATCTTCCAACCCAATGAGATCAACGACATTGGTGAATTATGGGCCACGAACTAGTGCGTCTGCTAATTTCATCTTCGTGATATGCAATGATTCCCCACCATCGATCTTCGATCATAGATCGACGGTTCACATTGATTGCGGGGTCCAACCTCCGCAATCTGAGAAGTAATCGCCCGACCCTAATATAATATTGGTTGTTGATCTTCCATTCCCAATGAGATCAACGACATTGGTTGATTGCAGGCCTTGACCTAGCATGTCCGATAATTTCACCTCTGCACTCTGCAATGATTCCCAACCATTGATTTAATCGAGAAATTGGTGTTTGATTCATTAACTCCCATGGTATTTGAGTCGATATGGCGACCAAGATGGCTTCTCCTCCCATTAAAAAAATCACATCCATCTCCGCTATCATATTCTTAAGTCATCTACAGTTCTTGTTACTCCGATAGTTCAGGTAACTTGACTACCGTGAAATTTGACATCTCTAAGCTTTGAGCTCTTGAGGTTCTGAAACCTTCATGAGCTAACTCCTTTAGCGTAGGATTCCTAGACCCAGGTCACATGGACCTTCAGATGACTCTTGGGATATTAACCCAACTCTTAGTTGGGTTTTTGTTTAAGTACTTAGTCACGAATTCAAAGTCTCTTAGACTACTAGTCTTAAGGGGATGCCTCCCTGACTCTCAGAAATGGGGCAAGGTAAACTTGTGAGGTTACCGAAACGATAGCAGAGCTAAGAGGTTTGCTCCAATTCTGGAACTGTGCTGGAATTCCCTAGGAAACATCTTTGAGGAATTAAACTGACACATATGGACAATTACGCAGAAGCCTAAGTTCTCAAGGGGACAAACGCATACTCATAACTTAATCATTTCAATACAAAAACCATTTATAGACACATAGATACATGCATGCATTGATTAATTCCAATTCAAAGCACAAGGAATGAAAACACTTATCAAAACCATAAGGAGTGATGCAACTGCTAAAAGGTGTGCTCGTTTCCACCAATAGGCTTAGTCACTCCTAATGGATTTACCACTGGCCACCCCTGATATTAGACCACGATGCTTTGAGATTCAATGTCTCTCTTCCAACTCAACGAAAGTTAGGGATGAAGGTTACTCTCCTTATCCCAGTATAGAAATAGATAGGGATGAAGGTTACTCTCCTTCTCCCGACTCAATCTCTATTTTCTGTGATCAGAACTCACTTTCCTCTTTTAACTTCCTCAGACCCGAGATGTTCAGTTCTCGTCTCTACACTCTTCACAAGTCTTCCTCTTCCCACCATGCTTCGTTTCTTGCCTTCCTCAACAAGATTGTGTGTATCTCGAATTCCCAATCCATGGTCAGCTCTGGAAGCCTTACAGATGGGTGTTCTGCCCCACCCCCTCATTAACTCTTGAGGAGGTCTTCCCACCTACTAGCCTAACTGTAATTCATTCTTGGGTCAGAGGGTTGTTCTAATCTTGAGCAATTAAATCCAACAAAGTATTGGTTCGATGGAGGTTAACGCAACCATTCCTGGTCCCCTCCACCACCATTTCATAACATTCGTGGTTTCCCTTAGCACATCCCCTTTCTAGCAATCATGCAACAGGTATCCATTTTATATTAAAATAACAAAATTTACATTCATCGACCTTTTATATAAAAGTCCATCAAATCAAGCATTCACACCTTTGAGTTTTCCATAGTTCCTTGGCCAATATGGTTATATTTACAAACTAGGGGAAACATGGTGTTAAAATTCCCTCCCCCTTAAATGAACATCATCCTCGATGTTCTATATGTCAACATGATATGTATATATAGGAGTAAACAAAATTGGATATGCCTGTCTCATGGCATCCTCCATTTCCCACGTAGCTTCATCTGGGCCAAAGTGTTTCCACTGCACCTTGATCTCTACAATGGTTCAGTTCCTTAGTGAGGTTTCCTTCCTGTCTAGTATGTATTGAGGTTCTGGTAGGAATTCTCCCTCCGAATCCACCTGGATTATAGACCAAGCAATTATATGATTAGAATTATGTACATATTTCTTCAATAATGAAACATGGAAAACATTATATGCCTTTACTATGGGAGGAAATGATAGCCTATAGGCTACAAGTCCCACTCTATCTAAGACTTCAAAGGGTCCATAATACTGGGGTTCCATCTTGGCATAAGCTCCCATTATTAGGGAACTTTTACTGGGTCTAAATCTGAGATAGACATGGTATCCTGTCTTGAACTCTCTGGGAGTTCTCTTTCTATCGACATAACTTTTCTGTCTATCCTGAGCAATCTTCAGATTTTGCTTTATCTGAATCACTTGTTGTTCCATTTCTTTCAGCATGTCAGGTCCAATTGTAATTATGTCCACTGGATTACTCCAATTGATTGGAATCTTTCCCTTTCTACCATAGAGGGCTTCAAAAGGGCTCCTCTTCAAGGATTCTTGATAACCGTTGTTGTAGGAAAACTCTACCAATGGTAGGTATTCTTCCCAGTTCTTAGGTTGATGCATTACATGCATCCTTATCATGTATTCTAGTATTTGGTTTACTATTTCTATCATTCCATCAGTTTGAGGGTGATAGGCTATGCTGAACAACAATTTAGTCTCAAAACCAACCATTAAGTATTTCCAAAAGCTTGAAGTAAATTTGGTGTCTCTGTCAGATAAAATTTCCCTAGGCATGCCATGCAGTATGAATAACTCCTTCATGAAGACGTTGGCAATATTTATTTCCTTGCAAGTTGACTTGACAATAATGAAGTGATCAGACTTACTTAGTTTGTCCACCACAACCATGATGGAATCATTTTTCTTGGTTGATTTTGGTAATCTAGTGATGAAATCCATGGAGATGGTTTCCCATTTCCATTTTGGAATGGGTAGGGGTTGTAACAAACCTGCTGGGTGCCAATGTTCTTCCTTAACTTGCTAGCATTCTAGGCACTTGGCTAGATAGTTACCTATGTCTTTCTTCAATCCAGGCCAATAGAATTGTTTCCTAGTGGTCGTGATCATTTTCTGATATCATGGGTGACCAATATATGGTCTCTTGTGTAGTTCATCCATTATGAACCTCTTCAAGTCGTCACAGTTTGGAATATACAATATTTGTTTGTAGGTCAGCAGGCCTTCATCGAACATCTGGTAGTCTTCATACTTTATCCCTGTAGGATCTTGCCTTAGGTATGAGGTTCAGTCTTGAAGAATGCATATGTTTCTTGTGCATTCCTGATTCTTTCCCTCGCATCCATTTCACAGGTGCTTACCGTTTCCAAGTGAATCATCTTTATACTTCTGCTAAGGGAATCATCCACCCTATTCTCCTTTCCTTTAATGTGTTTGATTTTGAAATCAAAATCACTAAGGAGAGCCATTCACATAGCTTGCCTGACATTGAGTTTTGGTTGATCAAACAGGTGCCTCAATCCACAATGGTTTGTCATAAGAAAAAACCTCCTATCCAAGAGGTAATGCCTCCACATTTTTAAAGCATGCACTATGGTAGCCAACTCTAGGTCATGGGTCACATAATTTATTTCATGCTCATTCAATTTCCTGGATGCGTAGCAAATTACACATCCCTCTTGCATAAGCACTCATTCGAGTCCTTCCTTACAGGCATCTATACATACGAGGAAATCAGTGTCAAGGTCTAAAATCTTCAACATGGGTGCATGGGTCAAGAGGTATTTCAGTTCCCAAAATCTTTCTTCACATTTTGATATCCAAGTGAATTTGACCCCCTTTTTCTGAAGGGCAGTGATTGGACAACCAATATTGGAAAACACTTTTATGAACCTTCTATCATATCCTGCCAATCCCATGAAGGATATGATATCAGAAACATCCTTTGGTTAGGCCATTTCATAATCGATTTGGTCTTGCCAGGGTCTACTGCCACTCCTTCTTTAGAAATGACCTACCCTAAGTAATGGACTTGCTTCTGGTAAAATTCTCATTTTCTAAACTTGGCGTAGAGCTGATGTTATCTTAGTACTTGAAGTACGAGTCTAAGAGGTTCTTTGTGCTCCTCTCTGCTCTTGGAGTAGATTAGGATATCATCAATGAAAACCAATACAAATTTGCCCATAAATTTGTTGAGTATGTTATCACTGAAATTTCGTCCGCACATGGCGACAATAACTCAACATCGTCAAAACAGGAATGAAGTCATTCATGGCACAGGATTAATTCCACAGCATGGAAAAAGGGTCAAAAACTATACAAAGTAACAAAAAATTGAAGGGCGCTTTACAGAATCTGGGTGCATGCGCATATGCGCGGAACAGAAACGTACCATGCGCGCATGCGCGCACGACGTCTGGCTGTGGGTGCAAAAACCTGTGCACCTGCTAAACGGTGCATTTATTGAAATTGGTCGGCCTCCCAACCACTAATGGATCAGCTCCCAAGACGATTTGACATCAAATCTGAGCTGAATCCGCATGGTAGGCTGGTCAAAGACCTAATTGAGCCCTAAAGAGCCCATTTTCACACCTCAAAGGAGTTACATAATCACCCCATGCCATGCTATAAAAATCCATGAAGAACCATCATTTTCTCAAGGAATTTCATGTAATGTTATGCTGCTAAGATTGTTAAGGACTCACTGTTTGACAATAACACATTGACAACATTTCATTGAGCCATTCACCTATCCATTGAGTGAATGTGCTTGGAGTTCTTTCACTATCATTCTCATTTTCTTATTGTAAGGAGAGCAAGTTTGTGAGGGCCTCAAGAGCCTTCCTTTGGAGGAAGAAGGAACCACAGTTCCCTTTCTTCATTGTGCTTTGGATTTCATCAATTGATCATCCTAAACACATTGGTGATATTGGTCTTTTGTGTTTGTTATTTCTTTTTCCATATGCTCATAGTTTTAGTTTGTTTTAATTTAATTCTTGTTTATTGTTTTGTTTTGTTTTCTCTAACCCTTTCCTTTACAACTGTCATGCCTAGCAAGACCCAACTGGGCATGTAAGCACTCTTTATTTGCTCACCTAGTGACGAATTGAGTGCAAACAAATTGGCGACTGTACTGGGGAGAAGGTATCAATTCCTCCCTCATTTGGGCTCATTTTTCTTTCCTTTTGATTTCATTAACTTGCAGGTTCACAAACCGGCCTCTGCCGACCTGCTAACCAGTCAATTCACAAGAGAATTGGGAGAAATCCATTCGGGTTTTTCCTCTCGGTTGTTTGTCACAGGCACGCGGTTATTCCACCCCATAGACGCACATCGTGCGTGCATGCGCCTGTTCAACACCTTCCTTCTGCGTGCATGCGCTTTCTATTTCAATTCCTATAGCGCCCATGCGCTCTGTGCGCCTGTGTATGAACCAGTGGGCGCGCATTTGATCTTAATTTCACATTGTAAGGTCTTGGATGTGGGGAAAACCATTTTCCTTCTTAATAATGATGATATGCATGCTCTAAATACTGCACCACTTAGGCCCCTCAACTTATAAAGGGGATAGTCAAACAAACATAGGCACTTAGGTGGATAAAAATCATTTTCCCTTATTTGCTTTTTGCCACGTGGATGGCTTGCTTTGATTTATAATCTAAGTTGTACAATCATACTTAATCACACCTAATTCACATTTGGGACTAGAAATTGAAGTAACAATCTTGAGTATGCTCTTCTCTTGCGCCATCAAGCGATCTTGAGAACCAAAAAAGGATTGCGAAAACGATTTCATCTCCCTTAACAAAGTTTCAAAACTTTTAGGAGAGGACAAAGGCCCTTTTGGGACCCCTCTTAGTTTCATTTTTTCAAAACATATCCTAAATTTGTAATGGGCCCATACATGCCCACATGTCACAAAAGTAGGGTAGTGGTTGCAATTTTGCTTTCTTAGATCAAAAAACTAGGAGAGTTTAAAGGTTTGTAATGGGCCCACACATGCCCACATGTTCAATCTAGGACAATTTCATGCTTTTTCTAGATTAAACTCACACATAGGGAGATAAAGGATAGTAACGGACCACATGTCCACATGCTAGTTTCCTAGGGCTTTTAAAATTTCGCAAGGTTGTACCAATGACATCTAGCTAATTAGGTAATCACAACTCTTGTAAAGGACCAAGCGACGTCCACATGCAGCAAGGTGACATCTAAATAACTAAAACTTGGCAACACTTTCACTCACACACAAAAGTCACTCTTTCACTCACATAGCCTCTTCTCGAAACGTGGAGGTCTAAGTAGGTTTCCTCCCAAGGGATTCTGAAAACACCCCATCTTTTCTTGATAGGACTATCCACTCCCACTTTTAATCAAACGAGGTTGGTTTTCACCTCCAGCCTCACAAAAAAATTTCATCTAAAATCTTTCTAACAAATCACTAAGTTGTCCTCCACAGGAGGTGCCAAAAGAAAGTTTTTAGTCTAGGTAGGATTTCGAGGGTAGGCATCCAAATAACCCCCCGTTATCTGGTTCTCACATTTTCAAACATAGAAGTTGACAAATAGGGAACTTCAAATCCTCCAAGTCCAGTGTTCCAATCACCATAAGGCAGGGAGATACCCATGAAGGGTCGAAGGCCGAGGTCCGGTTGTTCTGTGCGTCCCCACTTGAGGCACCCACCTCTTGGACGGGATCCATCCCGTGACCCATTTCTTAGGCCGAAAATCTAAATGTCGCACTTGGACCGAGGTACCTAGTGACCAACTTTAGGACATCTACCCAGGTGGCGATTGTGAGCTACAATCACACCTTGATTGGATTTTGTGTGGCTATTGGGAAGTATCGCCAGCTCTTTCGGGATATTGCCCCCTCTACCCCTCATTATAACCAGTTATTCCATCCTTCACTAGTTTCTCTTCCGGTGACTTTAGACCCCACTGTTGAGTACTATTGGAAGGCCCAGTGCTATTTTGAGAGGAAGGATGTTACGTCTTCTAGGACACGAGCATTTGCTTTATTTTGATCCCCCCACACGGACAAAACCCTCTTACCCACATATATGCTTCTTTTTCATTTATGTATGATGCACATCTGATTACAGTTTGAATTTGATATATATATATTGTGTAAAGCAAATCACAGCAAAGACTCTTTTTTCTATATTTCTCTTACCAATTTGTGCACACATTCACACAACTAGTCTGACACCATTGGGGAACCACAGAACCCCCATCGTTCACGACGCTTGCTCAACCTTCCTCCTATTTTAGGAGGAGTATCTGGTTGTACCCGCTCATCGGTACCTCCTTCACACACTCCTGTGAGTGCTACCATCTTAGGATCAACTTTACTTGGTTCTACATTACTTGGGTCAAATTCCCAAAGTCATACAGTCACTCTCTCTCCTTTGCACGGAAGCGGACGACCCACTTCCTCTCAAGGAGGGAGCAGCAACCCACCTAGTCCCCATCAAGGGTCAGGTTCACAACACACTATGGATGGGACTAATCCTGCCACCACACTACAGATGCCATACTTGGCCTCTCTCAACATACCGGATCTCACCAATCTTACCAATGATCCTATATTGCATGATGCCACATGGCCTACAATGCCAACCAGACTTCCTTCAGACATACCAAAGTTTGAAGGAAAAGCAGGGGATGACCCCGCCAATCATGTCATGACCTTTCATCTATGGTGTTCTTCCAATAGCATTATGGATGATTCAGTCAGACTGCGATTATTTCAACGCACACTCACTGGCCCATCAGCCAAATGGTATGTCGAAGAAAAATCAGGGTCCCATACGACCTTTGAGTCCTTGGCCAAAGCATTCTTAACTTTCTTCCAATTACCCATCCTCCATGACAACGGTCTAGAACTACTGTCTAACTTCAAACAGACCTTAGCCACCCACATCGCTGACCACATTCATGAGTGGCGTAGGCGAAGTAGTTTGTGTAAAGCAGAAACCACCAAACAACAATGTCTTCACTGGTTTCTTAGATCACTTGTCGCTCTCCTTGGTAAGGATGTAGCTTCCACCTTCCCACAATCTGAAGAGAAAGCCATCAGCAAGGCTCAACAATATGACCTCATTTATGCACAGTCAGGATACTTATACACAGTACTTCCTGATCTTCCAAAACCTGTGTCATTTGGCCAGGACAAACCTGGGATGTCTCACTCAGCAGACGGACTAATAGGTGCCACCACACACCATGGTCCTCAACCCCAACCACCACCGATGTATGGAACACCTCAATACCCGCCGACATATGGGGGCACTCCTTATTTCCCCCCACCCCCTTATCAACAACCATATCCTGTTGCTATACCTCCACCCATTAGTGGACCACCACCGGCACCTCCCATA
>SNQJ01S0000902.1:307775-319557 GCA_010110895.2 Picea sitchensis | reverse complement strand
TCGCTATTCAAATACCAGTAAAAATACGGAACATCACAGTTCATCGGTGTATTATCGATGAGGGTGCATCTACATGCATCATGTCCAAGACTGTATGGCAGAAACTTGGTTCCCCAGAACTCATACCTTCCGCCATCACATTATGTTCCTACAACGGACGACCATCATTTTTGGAAGGGCTCCTCCAAAATGTCCTCGTTGAACTCGGAGGCAAAACCGTTCTCATTGATGTCGAAGTTATCGATGCTCCACTCGATTACAATATCTTGTTCGGACGTAGCTACATGTATGCTATGAAGGAAGTGGCATCATCCGTCTTTCGCACAATCATGTTCCCCCATAACGGAAAGATTGTAACCATCGACCAAGTTTCACATTATGAGCCTAATCCATCTGCCAATCTCGATAACATTCTTCCTCTCACTCACACCAACAGAGACGCATATCCACTTGTCGAGATGGGTCCTGGGATCTTCAAAGATCCATCCTTGTTAGGGACGTACCATGGAGCACCACCACTCTTTCCCCCTAATCAAACATGTGTCGTCTCATCTAAAGAAACTCACACGGAGGATGCTCACCCTCCTCAGGAGGCTTCAGTCATTCTTGACGTCTCAACAGTCGCAGCATCACTCCCACAGGAGCCTCCTGCGAACTCGTCGACCCCCACGGTCCACGAATCCACACCCCCTCAAGGGCCTAGTCCCATTTTGGAGACAGTTCCCCGACCCCTCACTCAAATTCCCTTCTTTTACCCTCCACCCGGTATAGAATCTTTCCAGGTAGCCACAACGCTCACACTACCCAATATGGTGTTAGCAATCCCAGTGTGGTATTTACATCCACCTGAGATGGTCCCTCACCCACAGGAAGGCCTCCCCATGACGATTCCTGTCCTCACCCCCACTACCCCCATACTCCCTACCCCCCCTGCTACAGCTGGGGGCAGGAGAAATAAGAAGGAGCCCACAACTCCACTTCCTCCGCGCATTCCACCACCTTGCGCATTGTGTGAAAAAGAGGGTCACCAAACCAACAACTGCCCATCACTACCGGAATTACGGAATTTGATTCCAATCAATCAAACTCCCACAACACCCATCACTACTGCTAGTTCTACTACTACCACCCAACCTTCCAGTAGTAAAACGTTGAGGACCAAATTCGCGTGTGCTATCTGTTCCAAGTATGGCCATTACACCCATCACTGCCCAGCACTGCCACGTTTTTGGCAGACATTAGCTGTTGTGCGCCAGAATTTTCAGAACAACCCACGCCCTGCTACGTCTTTGTCAAACATCACCGACATTCGCTACGTCACCACTACAGTCAATGAACGTATGAGATGCCCTTGTTCTCTCTGCAATTCATTGGCTCACTTTACATACCAGTGTCCAATAATCCTCGCATACAGGCAACGTCAATTGACCCTGTGTCACCAACTCGCAGTGGTGGTAATTGACCTTACCTCACCACTTGAGGATTTTCATGTCATTTCACCTGAACCTGAGGCACTCCCAATGCCTCCTTGGTTCTTAGATGGAATATCTGAGGATTTACCCCGTAACCCACCCAACTCTCCTGTCCATTCCCCTATGGACATTATCCATCCAACCACCACGGGTACCCCTCAATGCTTCAACATATGGTTCATGACGAGTGAACCCTCATCATCTCCTCGCACCTCTCCCCTTGCTTCCCCAACAGGGGGCAATCACACTAGAGCTGAGATCACTCCTCATGATCCATTATATTCCCGTCGTTTCCAATGCGACGAGGAAATACTGGAAGAGCTACACTGCCCAGACTCTCCTTGGGACGCACTACATCATCATGCCCTCTTCCTTCCACAGGAATCCCTCATGCCTCCTAACCAAAACCCCATTTACGTGGTCGAAACCAAAGATTTTATCCCATCCAGGCCTATCGATTGGTTCAACAATCCCATTCCTGCCCCTGACACCTTTGAAGAAGGTAATCTGGCTAACATTTCCCCCACCGTCAAAATCAACATTTCCATTAAAAAGGGCATCGTCAAAGAAATTATCATTGGAGCCGCTTGCACTCCACAGGAAATCGCCGCATACAAAGCCCTCTTCCAGGAATATAGGGATATCTTTTCCTGGTCATACACGGAGATGACTAGCCTCGACCCCTCTATCGTCGAACATCGCATCGACACCTGGCCCGACATCACACCAGTTCGCCAGAAACAGCGACCGCTACACCCATCCAAGGCCGCGGCTATCAAATCCGAAATCGATAAATTACGTACGGCCGGATTTATTTATCCCATTGCTTACACTTCATGGGTATCCAACCCTATACCCGTCGATAAGAAACAGGGCACCATTCGCGTTTGCACCAACTTTCACGATCTCAATAACGCATGTCCAAAAGATAATTTTCCAACGCCCTTTATCGATCAAATTATCGATGACTGCGCCAGCCACAAGGCTCTTTCCTTTATGGACGGATTATTTGGCTATAACCAAATTCAAATTCACCCCACCGATCAATATAAAACCGCATTCATTACCCCATGGGGTTCGTTTGCATATCGTGTCATGCCCTTCGGCCTCAAAAATGTCGGCGCAACCTTCCAGTGCACGATGACATATATCTTTCACGATCTGGCTAAAATCATCCTCGCCTACTTGGATGACCTCACAGCTCGATCTAAGAAGAACACCCAACACCTCGATGATTTACGAATCATCTTTCAACGATGTCGTCAGTATAACATCCGCTTGAACCCACTCAAGTGTGTGTTTTGTGTCACCGTAGGGTGCCTCCTCGGTTTTATCATTTCCATAAGAGGTATTACCGTAGACCCCCTCAAAATCAAAGCCATCACCAAAATTCCACCTCCTCAAAATTTACGACAACTGCAGAGTCTACAGGGCAAAGCGAACTTCCTCAGACGCTTTGTTCCATATTATGCCATACGCGCACATGGTTTCCTTCACTTACTTCGTCACAACATCCCCTTTCACTGGGACGACTATTCCCAACAGTCGTTTGACGATCTCAAAGTAGCGCTTTCAAATGCACCTTTAATTAGTGCACCTGACTATAATCGCGACTACATCCTCTACGTATCAGCATCAGCTGTATCAGTAGACGGCGTCCTCGTCCAGCTCGGAGATGACAATCATGAACATGTCATTTACTACGTTAGTAAGAACCTCTCGGGACCACCCTTGAAGTACAAACACGAAGAGAAGCTTTCTCTTGCAGTTGTCCTTGCAGTCCAGAAACTGCGCCATTACATTCTTCTTCGCGCCACGAAAGTCGTCACAGATTCAAACCCTATGCAATATTTGCTCAGCCGTCGCCAAGTTAACGGAAAATTCGCTCGATGGATCATTATCCTCCAGGAATACGACCTCGAGTTCTCAACACCTAAGAGTAAGAAGGCCCTCGTTCTCGCTGAACTTGTCACGACCCTTCCCTCTGACACCACTAGTCCCCCCGTCAACACCGACTTTCTTGACGAACATCTCTTTTACATCGCCTCAGATGATCCTTAGTATGGCGACCTCCTCGTCTACCTACGAACTCAAAAGTTCGGTAATCACCTATCACAAGATGATCGTCGGCGTATTCGCCATCAGGCCCCCCGCTACCTCCTCATCAGCAACATCCTATATCGGCAGGGCGTCGACACCATTCTTCATCGCTGCCTGACTATTGACGAGGCCGACAGAGTCTTAAATGACTGCCATAGAGGTGCATGTGGAGGCCATCTTTCGGGCATCTCCACGGCTCAGAAAATTATCCGAGTCAGTTATTTTTGGCCTACCTTATTTCACGATTGCATTCATGCCGTGAAGCGATGTGAGCAATGTCAGCTCTATGCCAACACAGCCCGAGCTCCCCCCGCTCTTCTTCACCCTGTCATTATCGCGGGCCCCTTTTGTAAATGGGGCATCGACTTTATGACTTGTAATCCCCCCTCCAGCAATGGTCACAAATACATTGTTTTCATCGTTGATTACTTCACTAAATGGGCCGAAGCTATGCCCACTTTCAACAACACCGCTGACACTGCAGTGCGCTTCTTCTTTAACCACGTCATATCCCGTTTTGGCGTACCACTCCAACTTGTTTCCGATCATGGGAAACACTTCGAAAATGAGTTCTTCGTCGAACTCTCTTCTCAGTTAGGCTTCTCTCATGAGTTCGCCTCACCATATTACCCTCAGTCAAATGGACAGGTCGAGGCAGTGAACAAATTCCTCAAGACCATGTTACAGCGCACGTTTAATAAACATAAGACCAATTGGCATCATATGTTATTTTCTGCACTATGGGCTTATCGAACGGCAGTAAAGATCACTACGGGTTTCACGCCATTTCATTTAGTCCATGGGGTTGAGGCAACTCTTCCCATCGAGTGCGAAATTCCCACCCTACGCACCGCAATTGAGCTTTTACCTGACACTGCTCCGATGGAGCAGCGCTTGTTGAACTTGGAGTCTCTGGATGAAGATTGTCGATCCTCATTACAGAACAACGAGGCAGCTAAAAAACGATCCAAGGCTACCTTCGATCGCCATGTCAACCTTCGATCATTTCGCGAAGGCGACCTTGTCCTGGCCTATGATATCGCTCATGATACCTTTGGCCACGGAAAATTCGAATCACTTTGGCATGGCCCTTACATAATCCAGCATTGCCTCACCAAAGGCGCATACATCCTAGCCTCCCCCGAAGGCCTCTTGCTCAAAGAACCCGTCAATGGGTTATTCCTCAAGAACTTTTATGCTTAAAACGTAGTCATGCTACTTTAGGTTATTTTCTTTTTTTAGAGTTTTTTAATCTTTTTTCTCCTACCCTTTCGTCTAAACTATCATTTTTGTTATTGACAGATGCTTCCTCCACCCGCCTACCACATTGGTTACACCGACGACGCCAGCCGTTGGAAACAAAATCTCGCTTCGGCAGCTTGGGCTTTATATACCCCCTCACATGAAATGCTACATTCAAGCGGCATCTGTTTGGGACCAGCAACCAACAACCAAGCTGAATACACTGTGGTCATTGGCCTCCTGGCCAACGCCCAACGTCATCATATTCGCCACCTTAGCATCTTCCTCGACTCTCAACTAGTCGTTCTCCAGCTCAACAATGTTTACTGTGTACACGATCCATGCCTCTTTCGCAAATACCTGCAGGTTAGATTATTCTCTCGATATTTTGATTCCATTACATTTACACATATTCCAAGACAATTGAATCAAACAACTGATGAAATAGCTAACATGGTGTTAGATTGGCATATATCACATCAAGCTACACATACATAAACATCTCATACATCCTGTCACATCATATAGATACAATAGGAATCATCATCATTAACAAAAAACAATGTAAAACAACATTTGGATCTCAAAATATGTATACTCATATATATATATGGGCCTATCTGGCCATCCGAATGTTTACATACAAAAATACATTGGCCCGCAGGCCCGTGCCACATCTCAGTACAAAAATCGGCTCACCAGCCTATCAAAAAGATATACAATTTACAATCAGGGTGCCTCTATTGCACCCCCAGCTGCCCCTCCCTCAGGAGGCAGTGGTGGCCCACCCCCACCTGCCCCAGGCGGTGGTGGTGGAACACCTGCAGGACCCTCCTGCCCTGACGGCAAGTGTCCACTAGTCATCGCAACGAGCACAGCTGCTCGACGCACTATACCCCACCATGGTGGTGGTAATCCGATGCACTGCTCCAGGAACCCCTCGTCCTGGATACGGATCCACATGCCCTCAGGCACGTCCTGCAACACCGTCTCAAGACGACGGCGTATATCATCCAAATCTACTCCGGCTGTCGCCGGAGGAGCATGTGATGACCCCACACCAGGGTCATCATATTGGCGCCTCCTCGCCGGTCTCTCGGGCTCTGCTGGATGCCCCGCAGCCTCATCCCGTCGGCGTCTCTCACCACGCGGCAGTCTCTCCGGCTCTCGCTGAACCGACGGTCTATACAACTCCACCTCGCGCCCGCGAGGTGCCAAATCTGCACATGCACAAAGAAACAAACAGCAGATAGTATCGGTGTCTATACATCATACATATGAACTGATATATCAAAAGCCAACATAAATCAAAACATACAAATACACAACATACCTCAGTGATCAAAAACCTCCCCAGGAGGCAACACCATGTCCGGGTCCCCCCGGAAGTCAACCCCAGCATAGGGGTACTGAAGTATGACCTGCGGCATCTGCCGCCATATCTGCGCCGCCTGCACCGTGAAATAATGCCCACCTTCGCCACCACCGTGGCGAACCAGCACTGATGACCATCGCCTCAAGCGTGGCTCTCATACTCCCGGTGCCTCTAGTAGCACCCTCGGGCGCAGCATCGACACCCTCTCCAAGAAATAGGCTACCAGGATCGAGCCGAACGCAAACTCTCCGGTACCTATGGATCGACATCGATCCAACTGCGCGATCATCCACGCATGTAGATTCAACCCCTATGCAAAGCGCTCACGGCCCACTACCACCCTCTCCATCACCAGTAGCTGGCCACCACTGATTCGTTGGGTCGCCAGTGACCCATACACACGAACAATCATCGCCGCTATGCAACGATGCAATAGGGAATCTAGACCACTAATACTCACTACAGTCCCAGACATGTAGTTCTTGCCTGAGCAATATCGTCGGGCGACATCAACCAGGTGTGTATCCCTCAACAGCACAGGCTCTGTCAGCAGTGGCGTTCCCCGAAAGGGGAGCCCGGTCAAAAAATATATATCCTCCACCGCAGTGAAGGAGAGCTGCTCTCCTCGCACGAGGAAGCAGTGCATATTTGGGCTCCACATCTGGAGCAGGAACTGGAGTAAGTACTCCTATGCCCATATCAATGGGCACTCAAAAAACTTTAGCAACCCAGTGGTTGCTAAAGCCGCTCGCACCGCAGGCCCTGCATTGGCCACAGCATCTCGCAACTGCGCCCAGTCTCGCTCACGCCATCGCACATCCATCGTCACTGACAGCCACCTGCAATCAACATAGAGTCCTATATCAACTTATACAACCATCAAAGGCATAAAAAAAACTCATTTTTTACCCTTCAACCTTGCCTCTTAGGTGCGGTTTTTCCACCCACAGGCGCGCACACATGCGCACCTACTTACTATACAAGCGCGCACGTATGCGTGCCTATTTTTCCCACAGGCGCTCTCGCGAGCGCGCCTGTTCACCATACAGTCGCGCTCTGGTGCGCGCCTGTCACACCCACAGGCGCGCTCTGGTGCGCGCCTGTTCACCCCACAGGCGCGCACTATTGCGCACCTGTCCACCTCACAGGCGCGCCCCTAGGGCGCGCCTTAAATTCCACCTCACGCGCACCAATGTGTGGTTATTCAGTCGACAGGCACGCACGTAGGCGCGCCTTCCACCGAATCGCCCGTGCATGTGGGCCCACACCCTAGTCAAAATCCCCTAAAACCCCTTGTACGACCCCCCATACCTACCCTGCCCAAAAATTAGAAACCTATTTCTATGCAGGACGATCAGACCACTAACCTGAAACTCGCACACCGTCGATAGAATACCTCGTGCTCCTTGAATCACCCAGACTCCTCTGAATCTGTTCGAAAAGTCATTGTCGCAGCAGGTACAAATGAGGTGGTAATGTGGGCCCTACAACTATATATAGGCCTTTTTCCAAACTTCCACTCAACATTCCGGAAGCCCACAGTGTCCATTTGTCAAACCGTCTTCAGCCACGGGATCAACATCCTGTCGCCTACATCATGGTTGTCCCTGGGTCACTTTTCGTCCTAGGCCCCCAGGGCGCCCTTTTTCCATATCATGGTCAGGTACGCATGCGCATAGTCACATTTTTCAAATACATGCTCATATCTTTGATTCTCTTCAGATATCGTTCACTTTGGGTATTTGGTTGTTCTGTGCGCAGGTACTTGATCATCAGTCACCGACATCATCCCTTCAGGTATATATATTCATCACTGGCATGTAGTCTCTCCYGCTGTATTGCATTTACATTTCCAGTCACACCCTMTGATATTGGCCTTTAGGATACCCATTCCCGGCTCTGCAGTACTCACACCTCCATTTCCATCTTCGGTACTGTAACCCGGTAGCATTCTCACCTACATGAGTTGTCCCATCCATAGCACCTTTTGGCACTTTTGACACTCATGTTGTTCTTCATTACCCTTTAGGATGGGAGTCCCGATAGTCTTTCATCATGTTGCAGATCAACCACATACTTCTTCTCCTCATTTTTCTAGCTTCCCATATGGACTCCCAGATCATCTCTTTATGGTTCTATTATTTTTTACCTGCACCTCCGCAGGCTCATGAACCCTCCATTTCATCCACCATCAGTTTTCCCATCTGCGAACCTATCTTCATTTCACCTACCTCATACAGAAACTCACCAAAGGGGCCCCCACCCTCCATCAGTTTTCCAAGAAAATTCTGCCCTCCCTGGGGCACTCATTTTACACTGGGGCACCCGTTTCTGTATTTGTACATTTTTCCCAAATTATTTATTATTTATTGTACAAACGCCTTTATTTCCAGTCATTACATTTCCTGTTGTCATCACCGTTGGCGACCTGCTTTCCTTTTTGACACATTCAACCCATGTCACCCTTGGTTGGAGAATTACTTCTCATTTACCCTTACCGACATCATCCATATCTTTAGAGTACTACCCCGGTCACTCACCTTTACCCTCTGAATTTGTTCACCTTATCCCGCCTTTGGCACAACTTATCACTGGTCTTGTCATCCCCCTGACACTCGATCTTTTCACATGGTTGCGGCCAATCATTATGTCATACACCCCCCAACCAGAGGCAGTCTTGCGTCTTCCCACTTCTTGACTTCGTCCATGTACCTCTGCCACTTCCTCACCACAGTAGATTCCGCGAAGCCCTTTTCCTTTGGGAGTCGTGTCCCCCTTTTGTCGACATCAGCACAATTTTCCAGAAGGGCGACAGTATCTTGATTCTCATTTTCCATTCAATGAGAGATCTCAGACGGCACAGGGGGAAACACCATTTCTCCCTGATGTCATTGACCCCCATAACATTCAACGCCAACACTTTCTCATGTTACGGTGGGTCTTACTTTGTGACTAGTGCAGTTATTATTATCATTTTCCAAAGACCTCTGAACTTGGTAGGGCCCTCAATGCCCGCATCATCGTCGCTGCTTATTACTGCGATCATTGCCTATTGTTCAGCGTATGTTCCTTTGCAGAATTGTCTTCTTCCTTTATCATGACCGCCCCCGAGGGCGCTGCAGTTGTCTACACCAACACTTCAGTCATATTTTTTCAGAGTTACATAACACGAGCATGGGGCATGCCCGCCTCATTTGTACACAGTTGTATATTGTTACGCACCTTCTGGAAGGTCGGGTTCTACCGGTTCCTTTCTTCTCCAAAGGATTGCTCTACACGATCCCACTCTTGCTCTCTCTTACAACACCATTCTCAGTAAAAGAAACATTGATGGATTTCGGCTATACGCGTGCTCCTAACCTCATCCATCAGGGGGCATCTGTTATCACTGAAATTTCGTCCGCACATGGAGACAAGAACTCCGCATCGTCAAAATAGGAATGAAGTCATTCATGGCACAGGATTAATTCCACAGCATGGCAAAAGGGTCAAAAACTATACAAAGTAACCAAAAATAGAAGGGCGCTTTACAAAATCTGGGTGCACGTGCATATGCGCGGAACAACAATGTACAATGCGCACATACGCGCATGATGTGCATCTGTTGGGCGAAAAACCCGCGCACCTACTAAATGGCGCATTTATTGAAATTGGTCGGCCTCCCAACCACTAATGGATCAGCTCCCAAGCCGATTTGACATCAAATCTGAGCTGAATCCGCATGGTAGGCTGGTCAAAGACCTAATTGAGCCCTAAAGATCCCCTTTTCACACCTCAAAGGAGTTACATAATCACCCAATGCTATGCTATAAAAATCCATGAAGAAACATCATTTTCTCAAGGAATTTCATGTATTGTTATGCTGCTAAGATTGTTAAAGACTCACTCTTTGACAATACCACATTGGCACCATTTCATAGAGCCATTCACCTACCCATTGAGTGAATGTGCTTGGAGTTCTTTCACCATCATTCTCATTTTCTCATTGTAAGGAGAGAACGTTTGTGAGGGCCTCAAGAGCCTTCCTTTGGAGGAAGAAGGAACCACAGTTCCCTTTCTTCATTGTGCTTTGGATTTCATCAATAGACCAGCTCAAAACATTGGTGATATTGGTCTTTTCTGTTTGTTATTTCTTTTTCCATATGCTCATAGTTTTAGTTTGTTTTAATTTATTTCTTGTTTATTGTTTTGTTTTGTTTCCTCTAACCCTTTCCACTACAGTTGTCATGCTCTGCAAGACCCAACAGGGCATGTAAGCACCCTTTATTTGCTCACAAGGTTATGAATTGGGTGAAAACACCTACCATAGGGACAACCAGAGTTGGGAGATGAGCCAGCCCAACTCTGCCGACTAGCAGATGCAACTGAAGCTCACAATAAAGGATAACAATAAAGGAAGGACCTGGCAATTTCTCTGGTGGACGTATCCCACACTGGGTGAACCACGTAAATCTGTGTCTCTCTTGTATTGTGTATCTTCTATGTTTTGTTTCCACATTTGTTTTATTTTATTGCTCTGCGGTCCTGTTTTTCTAACAACTGGTATCAGAGTGAAAGGTAACTCGCAAGAAAAGAGGGTTCCTGGTTCGAGTGGGAGAAATGTCGGAAGATGGAAAGTTTAGGGTCGAGAAATTTAATGGCCAAAACTACCAGTTATGGAATATGTATATGGAATACTATTTATATCATAAGGATCTATTCCTACCATTGGGCGGAATAGCAAAGAAGCTAGCGGCTATGAAGGATGAAGAATGGGAGATTATTGACAGAAAGGCTCTAGGAACGATACGTCTGAGCCTAGCAACGTCGGTGGCTTTCAATATTTCCAAAGAAAAGACAATGAATGGTTTGATGGATGCATTGGCCAAATTGTATGAAAAACCCTTGGTGTCCAATAAGGTATTTCTAATGAAGAGATTATTTAATATGAAGATGTCGGAAGGCGGGTCTATTGTAGATCATTTAAATGATTTTAATACGGTTACTAATCAACTAAGTTATGTAAAAGTGGACTTTGATGATGAGGTCAGGGCTCTTCTAATCTTGTGCTCATTGCCAGAAAGTTGGAACAACTTGGTCATGGCTATAAGTAACTCTGTCTCTAGTTCAAATACTTTAAAATTTCATGATGTTGGTGGTGTTATCCTTAGTGAGGAAATGCGACGGAAAAGGACAGGTGAGACACCAGGAAATGCGTTGAACATGGAGAACAGGGGAAGACAAAAGGATAGAGGAAAGGGTTTCGAGAACTGTGGGAATTCTAGGAAGAGCAGATCCAAATCCAGACTTGGAAAGATAGAGTGTTGGAATTGTGGGAAGAAAGGACATCTGAAGAAAGACTGTAGATCTCTAAAGAAACAAAGAGATGGATAGCATGAGAGAAATCAAGAAGAAAATGTAACAGGTGATGTGTTACAAGATGCTTTGATTCTTTCTGTAGATAATATTTTTGAGTCTTGGGTAGTAGATTCAGGGGCTTCATTTCATGCCACACCCCATAGGAAACATTTTATAGATTATGTTCAAGGTGATTTTGGACAGGTTCATTTGGGTGATGATGCACCATGCAAAATTGTTGGAATGGGAAAGGTAA